>JH392966.1:22456-35891 GCA_000235945.1 Homolaphlyctis polyrhiza JEL 142
GTTAGAATGCATAGATAGATAACAACAAACAGATCACACGCTACTAAAATGGAATGTTCACGACCATTCTGGAGAGTGAATCGTCTGCAGGCGACTCGGCTCTCGAGTTTCTTGCAGACTTCCGTACTGATGTACTGGCGGGTGCTCTGGGAGCACCACAAAAACGCCTGACGGGAAGTTGGATGGGTTGTGCCATTTCCACCACATACCCAGCCAAGGCTCTGGCAGAGCATGGCGCGTCCTAGATTGGACAACAGAGCGAGCAATAGTCAGTAGGAATCTGACACGATCATTGGAGGATATGATCTGAATGATGTTGTCTATGCAGGATATTGCCTGCTTCGAATAAAGAGTAGCAAAGGAGATTCGTTTGAGTAGATGAACAACCAGCAGCTTGATCTGGTTTGAAGCAGTGACTGTAAGATAATGTAGAAGTGCCATTATGCAGCGAGCCCAGTGCTGGTTCCAAGGTCATTTGAAATACATTTGGGCATAAGAAGTCCATGTTTCCCTGCTCAAAAACGACAATGTTCTTTTTGGTGTGCAGAGCAAGCGCCAATCCCTGCCTATATAGCTGCTTCTGCGTCTGCTTCTTGCTTCTTGCTTGGCGCTGTCGCTGTCGTCCAATAGTCCCAACAGCCTGATTGACACATATTGCTACTACTTGCGCACTGTCGGCCTAACCACCGGCCACACATCCGCCACGCACCGCATTGTCCGTCAATAACAACCACAGAAACAATTGACGCACACCATCAACCTTCACCCACAGTTCTTTGGTCCACAGATCAGGCTGTTCCTGACACGCCGGCTGTTTGAGGAAGTCGAAGGCACTTGCTCCGGCCAGCACGGCTACATCATTTCTGTAGTCGAGGTTGTCAGTGTCGGCAAAGGCGTGTTGCAGGCCAACATTGGCGTCGCCCAGTTCATTATCGAGTACAAGGCGATTGTGTTCAAGCCGTTCAAGAACCAAGTGCTGGACGCCATTGTCACGACCGTCAACAAGGTTCGCATTCTGCTGCGTGTTCAGTGCTATAGTGCTGTATGCCTTCTACACTTGATTTGGCGCAGCCGTGCGCTATATCCCAACTGAACCTCGCATATTATGGAGTCGATAGAAGGACCATGTTGCTGACGCTTACCTTGCTCAACTAACAATACCGACAATAACGACAGATTGGCTTCTATGCAGAGGCAGGCCCTCTGCAGATCTTTGTTTCACAGCATGTATGCTACATCTTGCTGCTGCTGGTGCTGCTGCTGCTGCCAAGCCATTCCTGATGCCATGTCGAGCTTCTTGCCAATAGAAAACAGATCTAGACTGACTGGTGTCTATGCTCTAGCTTATTCCCAACTACTACAAATTCGACGCAACATCCGGCGCGTATGTCGGCGATGGCCAGGTATACTGCTACACATTGTTTTATCCATTCGGCTTGATAGTAGCTGAACAATTGATACAATCGATCAACACTGACCACCAACTTGCTCTGCAGGACTTTGATGATACCTCGCTGCGAGTCGAGAAAGGCGCCAATGTGCGTCTGCGCATTGTTGGCACACGAGTAGACGCAACAGAGATTGTATGTATTCATCTTTCCTAGCTGTGCTCTGTGACTTTGCCGTTGTTGTCCAAGCAGTTGCTAATACCAGCCATCACATCTCATACAGTTTGCAATTGGCACAATCAAAGAGGATTTCCTTGGACCCCTTGGCTGAAGCGATCTATCCAGCTGCTGCATTGTTGATTTCTGGTTGCAATAAAAGGCAACGCAACTGTATTTCATGTGTCTTGCATCTAAGTTGAACGCTGCTAGATCTAGCAACATCAAGACAACAAGCAAATGGATGAAGAGAACAACTCGGCAATGCCAAGCTTTCTCAAGTCAGAGTCACTCGATGGCTCGCTTGCAGAAGCCATCAATGCTGTTGAACCAAACACTGTCTCAATACCCACCAGCCAGCCACCACCTTCAGTCCCAGTCGCAGGATCAGGACGCGCTGCTCCAACCGCAGGACGACGCGCTCGCCCATCAGCATCACCAACAGCAACAGGCGGTGTTAGTGACACCACAGGCGCTTTTGCCCATGACTCAGGCTCAACATCGTTATTGAACAGCAGAGGAAACCTTAACAAGGCAGATAGCTCCAGCAACGATAATGTCACATCAGTCCTAAACCGTGCCGACTCAATGCAAACACAGGTCTGTCCTGCTGTCCATTTACACAATAACTTGGACAGTTGGTGAGCCATCTTGACTGACGACTCTATCTGTGGGTCGATATCTATGCAGCTCAATATGCAAGAGCCCAAAACGCCATCGACTGGCCGAAGCAAGTCGCGCTTCATGGCTTCGTTTGACGGAATGCTACCTAAATTCGGACTTGGCGGCATTCTTCGGCAGGATGGAAAGAAACAGGGCAGCGGAGCCGAGTCGACAGATTCAGAATCTCCAATCAAGTCGCCAAGTGCTAGCTTCCTTGGTGGCACACCTGCAAGTGGAGCAGGTTCAAACAATAGACCAGCGACTGATGCTGGGTTGTCAGATCAGGCATCCCCGTCATCAGCGTCGTCAGAGGCATTTGCAAAGAAGGGACGGCGTATGAGTCGCGGCACTGCGTTTGCCCTCAACGATGATATCGACGACGAAAAAGAGAAAGTGAAGTGGGTGCTCAACGGTGTGATCGATATGACTCCAGACTCTATCTGGATCAATTGTCTATTGTTAACATGCAGCATATAGGAAAACCACGGTCGTTGGGGCGTCAGCAGAGCGCCATAACCAAAATGCCACAGTTGCAACCAGTCGCGATGCGGGTGACCAGGTCATGGTCGTGATCCCAGATCTGCTTGATGTGGAAGATGAAGATATGAGTGCCATGGTTGCTGCCGCTCCAAACGTCAAGACAAAAACACTCAAGACGATTGGAGAGCTTGAGAGCGACATTGCACACGGAAAGGATATAGCAAGCCAGGTAGGATGCTCTGAATCGCTTCTTATGCAATCTTATTGATCAGATACTCATCTTCAATATAGCTGCAACATCTATCTGTCAACGGATTTGACTTGTCGCTGCTGATCACTGCCGCACTCTGTCCGCCAGAGCAACTGGAAGAGCCGGACCATCCGTGGGACTGGGATGTTATATTCACACAAGTGTCGTCTGAGATGCAAACGGAGCAAGACACGATGCAGAAGCGTCTCAAGGGTCAAATGACATCAGCGGTTGCAATCTGAACGTGGGAATGAAGAAGCTTTCAGAAATACATCCACGACTTTCCCATATTCGAATCCAATTCAGTCGGTCAGCAATGTCTTATCCGCAGCAGCCACCCCCGCAGTACAATCAGGGCAATTATCAGCAGCCGCCGTATCAGCAGCAGCCGTATCAGCAGCAGCCATATCAGTATGGACAGCCAGCTCCTCAGACAACCATTGTTTATGCACAGCAGCCGCAGCAGCCGCCGCCTATCGATAGCTTGCTTCCCAAAAAGGAGGACCGATTCAAAGAAGGCTCGCAATACAAGGTTTTTAAGAAGTGTTGTTTTGGTGTCCAATGTCAAATGGTGGACTCGATGGAGTGCTGAATTGTGAGTTGTGACTGTGTACAGGATCTTTGGGCGGCCCTATTGTTTGTTGTCTGCCTTGTGGCATATCTCGGAATTGCCATTTTCGGTGTGTGTATCGCGTTGCTTCAGCCATTCCAAATGCCAGGTCGTTCTTGCTGACGAAAGCCATTGCATGTATCATCCCTCCATTTCCCCAGGGTTCAGTCACCTCAAGGACACAACCACGAGTGATGGAAGCAACAAAAACGGAAACTCGAACAACTCTACGAATAGCACCAGCTCGGATATATATATACCAGCTGGTGAAGTCGGTGGAGTCGTCGCGTCAAGTGCCATTCTAGGATTCGCATTCTGCGTCGCATATTTCCTTCTGATGCAAAAGCAAGTCTCTGCTGATGTCTAGTCTGCAATATCTGGCGAGTAGACATGATACTGATGAGCTGTTGCGGTTTTGGCAGGTTTGCGCGCCAGATGATCTATATCTCGATCGGCTTTACTATTGGCATGATGATCATCTGCACTCTTATCTTTGCTGTGTTCCGCCAGTGGGTTGCGGCGATCATCTATCTCCTAATTACACTCTTGACGAGTAAGTCGCCGGAGTCTGTATGGGTTGTTATACATTAAAGCCAATGACTAACACTAGCGGGCAAAAAAGTCTGGGTGTTCTACAGCTGGCGCCACCGCATTGTAAGCGCGTGCTCTTTCAACTAGTATGATCATGTTAGCCACAAGAGGAATAGCTAGACTCTCTAACCAACAAAATGTTCTCACAGCCTTTTGCGCAAGTCATGATCGAGACCGTCACGCACATCACTGGAAGGTTCCCTGCAACATTTGCTGCTGGTGTAATTGGTCTTGTTACTGGTCTCGTGTTTTCGGTCATCTGGATCGCCGGTTTGATTGGCCTGACGAACGCGACTCAGCGAAATGCATTGTCGTCGGGTGCATCGTATGTGTTGATGGTGTATTCGCTGTTCATTTTCTACTGGACAACCCAGGTCATCCAGAACTCGGTGCATCTCACAGTTGCAGGTCTCTTTGGCACATACTACTTCCTTGGTGTTTCTGATGGCCAGGGCAATGTCACGGTGCCTGTCAAGAACCCGACCGCTGCGTCTGCCAAGCGCGCAATGACAACCAGCTTTGGCTCAAACTGCTATGGTTCTCTTATCATCGCTGTCATTCAAACACTTCGAGCCATGGCTAAGATGGCGCAGGATGAGAATAGAGACAACATTGGTCTTGCAATCCTGTTATGTATCCTGCAATGCATCCTTGCTTGCATTAGCGATATTATGGAGTACTTCAACAAGTATGCATTCACGCAGGTTGCCATCTATGGCAAGGATTACTGCACTGCTGCGCGCGATACTTGGGAACTCTGCAAGTCGCGTGGCATTGACGCCATCATCAACGATAATTTGGTCAGCCATGTTCTGAATCTCGGTGCATTCTGTGTTGGACTGTTAACTGGTCTTGCTGGATATCTTTGTGAGTTGATCTCTCTTGGTCGAAGCAGCTTTTGGTGCTCATCGGAGCGATGCTAATATGCTTTCTGACATGCAATAATGTTATACAGATGTTCTAATCTCGCCAAACATTGCGAATACGACTGGCAATTACATAATTGTCATACTGATCACATTCTTTATTGGTCTTGCTGAGTTTGCGATCATGGCTGGCGTGATTGATTCTGGAGTCACGACAACTTTTGTGTGCCTGTAAGCTGTAGTTCAGCTCTATTGATGATGTCTGCCATGATCTGCTTGCATTGTGACTGGCTGACTAACACAAACGTATTCTGCTTCTAAAACAAAAACAACGACACGTTCAATCGTACAGTGCCGAAGATCCAGCTGCGCTTGCCCGCACAAAGCCTGAGCTGTACCAGAAAGTTGCTCAGGTCTATCCACAGGCTCTCATTCAGTTCTGAGATTGCCATTGAAAAACATCAAAATGAAAGTTCCTGAGAGCGCCTTGACTCAAACTGAAATCGAAATGCTGATTCATGTCTATTCGCCATAAAATGTCACAGGTGAGGAAGGATACCCCGCAAATGCCTCACATGCCGCTCAAGCAGAGGGTGTGCAGGATACGCAGGATGTGCGGCAGGCCAGAGTCTGGCTATTCAAAGACAGAAACAGCAGACGGGCTGTCCAAGTCGTCGTGATAGCGTGCTGGCAGAGAGCCTGGCATGCAACCGCCTGCGAGCGAGCGAGCGAGCGAGCGAGCGATTGTGTGGCGGGGGAACAGAGCGACAAGGGAATCAAGACACATGCCGCACATCAAGCTGCCGTCTGGCAGTCCAACCCAGCCAGCAACAGCCAGCAACAGCCAGCCACCAGCCAGCCAGCCAGCCACCAGCAAGTGGCCATGCATCGCTGGCTGGCACTGGATACTCTCTGCAGCGTCGCTGTCTGCCTGTCGCTCTGCCCTGTGTGCTGCTGCGCTGTGCACCCCTCTCTCTCCCCCCTTGCCAAGCATTCTCGTTCTGACAAACCCTGTTTGTTTGTTGTTCGCTGCTGTTCTCGCACTGCAGTATCAGCCCATCCAACCCCAGCAAGGTGGCTACTACCATCCACAGGGCCAGCCTCAGCCCTATGGCCAGCCTCAGCAATACGGCCAGCCTCAGCAGTATGGACAACCACAACCATACGGCCAACCACAGCCATACGGCCAGCCTCAACCATACGGCCAACCACAGCCGTATGGACAGCCACAGCCTTATGCACAGCCCCCTGCAGCACAGCCTGCTCCTCAGCAGTTTGCGCCTCCATCTGTGCCACCGCCACAGCAGCCACCTCGATCCACAGACTCGCTCATTCCAAAGAAAGAGGATCGCTTCCGTACATCGGCGTACAAGGTGCGTGAGAGAGTGGCAGCCTATTCGCATATGCCTGGTTCCGTGCAGCCCATGTAGATGGCAAGCTGTTGTGCAGTAGAGGCTGATATTGGTAATGGCAAATGCTGTATGTTCTCCTGCTGCACTCCAATGCTGCACTGCGCACTCAAAGGACGTCTGGGCGACGATCCTGTTCCTTGTCTGCCTCGCCACCTTCATTGGCATCGCTGTGTTTGGCTACACCCACATCAACGACAAGCCAAGCAAGTCTGGCCAGAACAGCACCAATAACAACAACAACAACAACAACAACAGCAACAGCACATCTTCGGACATCTACATCCCACCAGGCGACATTGGTGGCATTGCCGTGTCAAGCGCTGCCCTCGGCCTTGTCTGCTGCATCGGCTATTTCTTCTTGATGCAGCGATTCGCACGCCAGATGATTTACATTTCGTTCACCTTCACGGTTCTGATGATGCTTGCGGGTGCCGCTGCGTTTGCATACTTCAGGATCTGGATTGGCGCTGGCATCTACGTTGTGCTTGCACTTCTCGTTGTCTGGGCATCTTTTCGTGGCGCAGACGCATCCCTTTGCGCAAGTCATGCTCGAGACCGTCACCAGTGTCACTGGCAAGTACCCTGCAACCTACTTCACGTCTGTTGTTGGTCTTGTTGCTGGTGTCGTGTTCTCTGGCGCATGGATCGTGGCTATTGTCGGTCTCTCGAACGTGGTCAGCAGCAAGGGTCTGGCGCCTGTTCCTGCATATATCCTCATGGTGTATTCGCTGTTCATTTTCTACTGGACAACCCAGGTCATCCAGAACTCGGTGCATCTCACTGTCTCGGGCCTGTTCGCCACTTACTACTTTGCCGGCGTGTCTGATGGCCAGGGCAATGTTACGGTGCCTGTCAAGAACCCCACTGCTGCGTCTGCCAAGCGCGCAATGACAACCAGCTTTGGCTCAAACTGCTATGGTTCTCTGATTGTCGCTATTATCCAAACACTTCGTGCCATGGCCAGCATGGCAGAAGATGACAACAACGACAATCTTGGTCTCGCAATCCTGTTCTGCTGCCTCAAGTGCATCCTGAGCTGCATCGAGGACATGCTTGAGTACTTCAACAAGTACGCCTTCACGCAGGTTGCCATCTATGGCAAGGATTACTGCACTGCTGCGCGCGATACTTGGGAACTCTGCAAGTCGCGTGGCATTGACGCCATCATCAACGATGACCTTGTTGGCAATGTGCTCAGCCTTGGCTCGTTCTGCGTCGGTCTGATCACTTGCCTGGTTGGCTTCCTTTATGTCTACATCTCTCCCAACATCCCACACACGGTTGGCAACTATGTTGTAGTGTGCATTGTTGCGTTTGTGATTGGTATTGCCGAATTCTCGATCATGGCCGGCGTGATCGACTCTGGCATTGCCACCACGTTTGTGTGCCTGTGAGTTTTGTCTTGTTGCTGGACCAGACGCCATTAGTCTGGCTTTCTGACCAAGAATATCTGTGCTGACTGCTGACTGCTGACTGCTGGCTGCTTTACCCATATTCAACAGTGCCGAGGACCCAGCTGCGCTTGCTCGCACCAAGCCTGAGCTGTACCAAAAAATCGCACAGGTCTATCCTCAAGCTCTGATCCGCTTCTAACTCATCATCTCCTTTTTTCGTGCAAATGAAGCTTCATCCATAACTCTCCAAAACGATCAATCAAAGCAATGTCACTCGTTAATATCTTGAACGTGCAGGTAAACAGGAATATGGCTTGGGCCAGCTCATTCATATGGACCGACCGACCTTCACAGTCTCATCGCCAACGCTCGTTGATGCCAGCACTGACACTGCCGCAATGCGTGCTGTACACGGCGGCGTATCCCAAAGGTGCTCGACAACCCATCGCCGTTCCTGTCTCCGCTCCAGTTCGAAATCACATTCGAGGTCGTTTCCGAGGTTAAGGAAGGCAAGCCAACGCCGCCAGCGCTGAGGGGGGAATGCATCTCAGCAAACCCAACAGTGATCGAAGCATGAGAGCTGCCGCCATGCTCACCAGACATACCGCTGACGTCCAGCTCTCTATTCTGAATGTGCATGGCTCCTGTTGTGAGCAGACCTTGAATTCAAGCTGATTTATGTTGGCAGTGGCAGCGACTCACAGCACGACCAGAACCTCGAATCCGTCATGGTTGGGCCTGTGCCCGTCGGCATCAGCAAGTTTGTGCTCGAGGTAGCTGGCACTGCTGCTGCTCTCTTTCTGTGATGCTACTAGTCAACAAACAGACTGCTCATATCTGCAAATGCGGTCTTTTGTGTGCTTGTGCTGCTATAGGCGCCAGCACCCAACCCTTCCAAGATCCCACGATCCGATGCTCTTGGCGTCACTGTAAGACCCAGTATAAACACTCGCTGTCGTTGTTGATAGTGTATCTATGCTTTAGTGTGTGTTACTTGCCTGTCCTTCAATCATCAGCTCCTAACAATTCATCTTGGCATCTGCTCGCTCTTCTTCTTCGGACACACAAACCACTTTCGGACGACATTGCCTCCCATTCTACTCAACCATCTCAAATGCCGCTCGGTTGCCAGGTCATCATCCTGAGCGTGCTGTATCTCGATCAAGAGTTTGTGCGGGTTGGCTACTTTGTCAATAACGAGTTTTCTGACCCTGAACTGAGCGCACTTTACGAGTCTGAAGATCCGCCAGCTACCATAGACTTTGAGCGGCTTTCGCGTAACATCTTGGCAGATAAACCAAAAGTAGGCTGATCATCGTTGATGCAGACTCTATATCTAATATCATTCTTTTGAGAATGCTGATGTGACCTAACCCATTTGCATGCGATGTTGTCGTTCAGGTAACTCGGTTTCCAATCAGATGGTGAGTGTCTGCGATACACACTTGTATTCTTCGCCTGCCTGCAGCCCTCAGTCTCAAGTTGTACTCACACTACCACTGAATATGTCTAAACATCAGGGATACAACTACTGAAATCGAAACTCCGCCAAAGCAGCCTCAAGCGGATGAGGATGATGCGATGACAATCGAGATGTGACCAATCTTGGCTGCTCCAACCCTGCAACTCTGATTTTTGCCACGTTCAAGTCGCCCCTATTCCGTCTGTCACTCTCACTATCTCTTTCTATCCCTGACGACATTGGCCATCTCCTATATATCTCGAACCACTCTGCAAATAATTCGAATCGATAATAAAGGAGAAAAAGGAACGCTTCCTCAAAACAAACAAACGAGGACAGTACAGATGCTATTGAAATGCAGCTGGATATTTCTGAAATTTCAATTACATCCTGCCCATGACAGTGGCGCGCAGTGCCATGATTTGCTGCTGTTGCTCTGCAGGCAATGCCGCGATTTGCTCGGGTGTCAGATTGAGAACCTGCATGAGTAGCTGCTGTTGCAGTTGCTGTAGGTATAGGCAGATATCACAACAACTCAAACGGTCAGCGTGTTGAATGTGAATAAGAAAAGTCGAAAGAGGCAAGGCATTAATAAATGAGCAACCTTTTGCTGTTCTTCGAGCACGTTGGCTGGATGGATGAATGTAACAGATTGACAGAGAGATTAGCAGCAGTGATGGAATGCAGTGGCGCTATGCAAGTGCACGACATCGACTCACCGAGTTGTGCAGCAGGTGCAGTCTGCATTGGGGCAGGCATGCCTGGCTGCTGCAACATTGGCTGTGCCATCGGTGGTGCCATTGGTTGTGCCATTGGCATCGGCATCGGCATTTGCATCTGCATCTGCATCTGCATTTGTTGTGGCGCTGCTTGCATTTGCAGGATCCTCTATTATACAGTTTGTATCAGCCATCCAACTCTGAGATCTAAACACAGCTTTTTGCAAGTAACGATAACGCGCACCTGCATTGTATACTGATCAATCAGATTCATAGAAAGCAATGCTTGGAAGATTGCGAATGAGAGCTGAGGATTGTCAGAAAGCAAGGTCCGACAGTGCTCTGGAGCTGTCTGCAAAAGTAGCTAGAGACATAGAGTCAGCCAAATCTCAAGCTCGTATCACCAACTCGATTCGCAGTGCAATCTCAACTGCCTTACTTTCAGGTGTGCAATGATTTCTGCAATCTGCGGCGGCTGTAGCGCACTCACTGCGTTTGCAACGGCATCTGCAGCTGAGACACCTCGCAATACTCTGCCTGCATCAGGAGCTGCTGTGCTGCTAACTTCCGGGATCGGAGCACCGTGATGGGATGGGCCTTGGCGGTTGAATCGCGCGCGCTGTGTGATCCAAATGCAGGTATTGCACACACACAGTTCATGGATCTCGTCAGCCCGGCATCAGTTTGAAAATCAAGTGCTTATTATGAATAGACGCACATCTCTATTATCTCCATCTAATTGCGCAGGTACAGCATCGGAACCAAACTCCTTGTCTGCTTCCGCATGATCGACTCGCAATGGACGTCCACCAATCTCATATCGGTTGAGGTTTCGCACAGCGCTCGCTGCAGTTTCAGCGTCTGTTGCGTTGTACAGACAGGAGCGTAACTATCCAGCGTCAACTGACAAGTCGCAAGCAGATGCCAAAAGCACAGACATGCTGACCTTGGAATGTGCAGAAGCCGTATCCCTTTGCCTTGCCCGTGTCTTTATCAAATACTAGGCGGAACGATACAACATTTCCAACTTCGCTGAGGATTTCTGTGATCTGTGTTTCTGTCATGTCGAACGGCAGGTTGCCAACTGCACAATGGAATTCAGTCTCAGTAGTCAGGATGGTTGCCATGATGCGAGACACACCGCTTAGCCTCTGTTATTCTGTGCAGCGGAACTCACCAAACACAACTCTGCTCTGCTTCAGCGACGACATATATTCTTGATGGACACAAATGATCTGTTTTTGGAGACACATCACAAACCGGTTTCCTGAAGACTCTTTGGTTGAGATCTCAATCGCATATTCAACCTGCCGCACGTTGCGATATTAGATCATCACAACAAGAGAGACGCAACCATGACTGTTACAGGCACAGGCACGGGCACAGGCGCAGGCATAGGCAGCTCCGACCGTAAACTGGGTGCGTGAAAATGCGCAGCTTGCAACCTCGCTGCTGCACCCGTCCCTTCCTTGTGGGGCACCAGCTCTGGACTAACTATCAGCATCTGCCAAACAACAACGACCAACCACCGAATGCACCACAATCGACTCAACACAACCCACAACTGCGGATATGAACAGAGATTATCCGCAAGCGAGAGCGACTCGAAGAGCTGCGGCGTGCACGGGCGATGCGCGCAGAGACAGCATCGCAGACAACCCACTTGCCGTCGGTGAGTGCATTGTATTCAGTCATTGTTCCTGTGCACCACGAATCCTGTTGTCTTGCTTGGACGCTGCTGCGATAGTAGAGCATCCAGCATCTGGCATCCAGCATCCATGCCATATGCTCCACGCTCCTTATCTGACTGACGACATTCGCCAAATGTCCTCTCTGAACTTGCGGGTATGGCAACACATCGACTCGCAGACAACTCTCTACAGCACGTCTCGACAGGAGGTTGAGGAGCTGGTGGCGTCGCTGATCGGGCCCGTCGGCACATCCCTTGCACGACCACCGCCGCTAGATGTCGTTGCCGATTTCGCTACTCAGACTGGCTTCGACGCTGCCGCAGGAATGGCGCCACAGACGCCTGCTGCTGCAGCGGCGGCGGCTGCTGCCAATATCGCTGCCAGCACTCCTGTGCTGCGCTTTTCGCTTGACCGCACACTTCAAGCTGCTGGGTTTGACCACGCAACCACAACCTCTGACGACGCCGATGAGTGAGATTGGCTTGCAGCAGTACCATCGAGGCTGAGCCGTAATATACCCAGCGACTGACAGACTTGTGCTTTGGATCTGGACTTCTGATGTAGCGCAATCTCTGCAACGCCTGCGAATTCTCCAACACATATAAACCAAAGGCCGCGTTCGATGCACTTGACAATGAGCAGCACAACCACATTCGATGTTGTGCCAGAAGAAGTAGTAACATATTCAAAGGAAGTTCAGACAGATCCCATGCCTTCGTCACCCTGGGATGGGCAACCAGACTCTCCTGGTGGCCCTCGCAAAGATACGATGCTCAAACGCCGTGCCTCTGATGCGGTGCTTCGCCGTAAAGCATCAGAGGCTGCTGTGCAGCTTTCGCGCAAATCATCAGACGCTGAGATGCGTCCACGAGATCTGACGTTTAGGGACTCACTCAAAGAATTCGCTATCCCTGAAGAAGATGCCGAACACTATTTTGATGGTAAGTGGGCTGCAGTATAGGTTCGTCATATCCAGATGAATGTGCATTGACTGGTTCAATTCTCGTGTAACTAGACGGCAAGGTTCCTGATTTGTCGGATCAGCAAAAGGCAGAGATTGTAGCATCAGAGGACTTTGCTTATTTCTTTGACCGATCAACAAAGATTGTCGAGCGTGCACTTGCCGAAGATTACGACATCATGATCGACTACACTGCAGACACTGATGAAGCTGACATCAAGGAAACAACTGAGATGAAGTGCGTGCGAACTTACTCTGGTGACAAAATAACCAAAAACCGCTCCGTGACCGATGTCGATTGGTCGTCGCACTATTCGGAACTCCTTCTCTCGTCATACAGCAAAAACACGGCCAACATTCATGAGCCCGATGGAGTTGTTCTCATCTGGAACATGCGCATGGAAAACCGTCCAGAGTTCATCTTGCATGCCCAATCCGATGTCATGACGGCGCGCTTTTCAAAGTTCCATCACCATACCGTGATTGGAGGAACATATTCTGGCCAGATTGTCATTTGGGATACCCGTGCAAAGAGTATGCCAGTACTCAAAACATCGCTCTCCTCTCCTGGACATTTTCATCCAGTATATTCCCTGGCAACTGTGGGTACTCAGAACGCCAACAATATTGTCTCTGCCTCGACAGATGGCGTTGTGTGCACATGGCAGTTGGATATGCTGGCTCAACCACAGGTAAGTAATCCAGCGCTTAATAACTAATGCAATACCAGCC
>JH392966.1:44007-61593 GCA_000235945.1 Homolaphlyctis polyrhiza JEL 142
TTTTGTCAACAGACTCGAATAGACTTGCCAGACACGTGCGCAGTGTATGCGAAGGGAATCTTGTGCGTCGTCCATTCGCTTCAAAAGCTCGGGATAGATCTTTTTGAGGAGCGGGCCTGTCCATGCAAGATTGGACGAGAGCAGCACCTGGAGTACATCCAGGCAGGCTCGGCGTGTTGCAGCTTCATCATCGTCTATATTACTGATGATAACAGTTACAACGTCCTTATCAAGCATCCCATCCATCACTGACAGACTGATGTATCCTATTGACGAGTCGGATGAAGCAGGCGCTGACAGCAGAGCAAATAGTAGCTTGGTTGCATTCATACGGAGTACGGCGGCTTTCTGACCAGGTCGCCATATCATGCAGGGAAGGACCAGCTTCTGCATCATATCAAGCGAGTGCGCTAATAGCTGGGTTTCCAGGTTCGACGATATCGATCGATCCTCGACAAGACGAATCATCAGATGCAGAATGCTTTGCGAGTAATAGAATTGCCGTCAGTCGATTAGCGTTCGGCAAGTCAGATGCAACAAGTGATGAATACAAGGGACAGAGATGCGCGACGTTACCTTTCGCGCACTTCGAAATCTCGCTCGCTAGTCGCGCAACTATACAGAATTGGAAGGACAGTATCGAGTCGCAGTCCGCCAGTGTGACCAGCATTCAAGACAAGGGTCTCCAGTGTATACCGTTCGGGTGAATGCTTAGTCCAGCTTGTATGGCTTCCAGCAAGGATAGCAATCGCAGCATCATAAAAGTGCGAATACAGTTGGCTGCTGGATGCGACTCCAAGTGCATTTGCAAGCGCAGTTTGTGACTGCTTGGCCTGCACATACACATCAGTCAAGCAGTCAATATAGTGTCGGTGGCATTGTAGGTTAAACCCATCACTCAAGCAACATACCAGTTCCTTCATCTCAACAGCGCCTGAAACGCTCTCGCTTATCGGCACGCTTTCCAACTGAGCAAGGATCATGAAGATCTGGAAAGCGACGGCTGCATCGAATTTAGACATCTTTTGAGTGATATCGTTGACACACTGGCTTATTTGATGTAGAATCAAGATGTTTTCGTTTTGGATCAAGTCGCGATCAGAGAGCGTTTCGATCAGACGCGGAAGCTGAGGTGCGAGACGATCAGGATCAGCACCCAGTAGCAGGCCGTGCAGCGTGCGCATGCATCCGAGACGATAGCTAGTCGAACTACCGCCACCCATTGCTATTTGTGGCAGTAGATGAGAAAGCGTGGCATCTGGATCAACGTATGTGCCAAGTACCTGGGCAACATTATGTGCCTTTCCATCATATAAACGCAATTGATTTCAGTGAATCATCTCGCACAAAAGTTACACAGCAATCAAAATATGTGTAAGAAGATACCTCGGTCATCACCAGCACGTCGTCACTGGCAAGAATCTTGTACAGTACTGGCAAAATGGTTCCCACATATCCCGTGATTTGATCTTCGCAAAATGTCACAAATACTCTCAAAATCTGTGCAGATTTAGCTCGAGACTCGACGGTCCAGTCGCTCATGTTTTCGACAAGCTTCGCAACAATCTTTTGAATGTTGTCACGAGCCAAATGTCTCGATCCGACCCTCGGTCGATCTGGTGAGCAACCAATTGCATAATCAGCACAGTGTATCTCGCCATTGTAAGCGATACCAGTGCGACTTTAACGGCACTCTTTCCTCCAAGAAATGCAGATAAAAGCAACACAGACTCAACTCTTCAAATGGTTCCATCCGTCCGAATAATCCATCTCGTCCTTGATTCTCGATTCCCACTCGCGCTCATACAGAGCACCGACTTCGTCGACAAACTCTGTAGACATTTGGCACAGTTTGGGCATCTCGTCGACCATGCCACACAGCAGCAGTGGAAGAACTTTGTATCCATATGTATACCTATCCATCAGTTCCATCAACCATCGCTTAGCAGTTTTGTAAAGCGTTTCGCGAACAATGGCTGCTTTGTCGTAGGCCAGAGGTCTGAGCGCGTCAATGGCGGCATCCAAGCCGCTTGCTTCGACAAGAATTGATTCGCAAAGGGCCTCGATGGCCAAAGTACGGACACTTGAGTGCCGATGTTGAATGACAGGGAGTATATATTTGGTCAGAGCATCGCCATGATACGCCACTGGTTTGACATTGAACTTGCAAATCTGAATGGCGACCAGACATGATCGCTATCGTCGAGATCCGTCAGACAAGCACATGCAACAAAACAGACAGTGAGTTTTCGCCCATCAAGCGATTTCATGACTCAAAGCAGAGCAACACTGGCGAATAAAACATATAAACAAAGAATGGATGCAGACCTTTTTGACTTCTGGGAAAGTATCAGCAAAAGATCGACTCAAGATCTTCATGGTGTCTTCAACAAATGGCGCAAATCCGCCTTGCGATACGCTTGCCAGATCAAACAAAAGAGTGATCAACAATAGCCTCAATTCTTCGGCCGGCTCGACGATATCAAGCTGTCCAAGTCGATCGACTAGAGTCGGAACGATGTAAGGAAGAAATGGAATGACTTGCGTGCCCATCTTTTTGGTGAACCTGCCATGAAATGATCGATTTCGTTGTCGAGAGCATGTAAAGGGAACAGATGTGTGAACAGTTTATCCAGTTGAAGAGCAATCAGTTATGTTGACACTCTTGCTTGGTTTGCGACAGAGAGAAGGCATCTTAGCAACTATGTGCAACAGGCTGGCTCAGCGCAAGCATCTCACCCAGTAACGATAGAGATGCTCAGCTCACGACACTTTTCAACAGGATCTGAAAAGGCTCGCAAAAGAGGCTTGGAGAGACTTGCAAAGATGCAGGATGCCACAAAAGCGTCCGAGGAAGAGCCAAGCGCCTCTTTTTGAATGCGCTCCAGCGACTTTCGCTTCGACATTCGATCAGAAGTCTGCTCTGCAAGAACATTGATATCTCGCTGAATCGTCTGGTGGATGCAACATGATATTATATATAAAGGCGGGAGCGATGTTTTTGTTTGTTTGCATGGTCAGTTTGTGGGTTCAACAGACTTTGTTGCTGGCTTTGTTCGCTGGCTCGCTAGCCGGCCGTTAGCTTGAGAAGCTCCTTATTGAGCCAGCAACAGACCTGAAGCACGTTCTCTGCAAGCTGGCGACGAGGGTCAGCAGCCACCGCCGACTGCTCAGTGTCCATGTTGTGCAAGTTGATCCCGTGTGTTTGTCAAACAAGGTTTTGGTCGAAATTGTTGCTATTGAAATTCCAGACTCCGCTTTGACACCGCAACAACAACAGGCGCCGCTATCCACAACCAGCAGCGGCAGCGGCAGCGGCAATCGCATTCAGCAGTAGCCAAGAGGAGAAGATGATAGAAGATACCGACTGATTATACAACGAGGAGCAGCTCGCTTTTGATTTCATTATTCTACAGATAAATTCAAGAGGAAAGAAAAGGAAAGGAAACGGGAGAGGAGAGGAGAGGAGCAACAGCAGCAGAGATCAATGGCATTGCGATGCCTGCACAAGCATCATCAGCATATTGTTTTCGATACCGCGATGAGACACGCCTTCATATCCATTATTGTCGTCATCAATGCCAGGATCTGCTGCATCGCAATTGCCATCATCATCATATTCATCATCATCATCGTAGTTGTAGTTGTCTTCATAGTCATCATCGTCAAATGCATCAGCAAGATGCAGTCCGTGATCGCTTCCAGTGCCGTAGGCATCACCAAAGAAATCACTTGCAGACGCCGCAATCGAGAGAAGCAGCAGTTCAGGCTCTACAGACGGTGCTGGCTGTGCAAAGGTGTTGAGTCGACGTCGCTTTGGAGAAGCTGAAGTAGGCGTGGGTTTGGGCGTAGAAGTAGATGCACCAGAATTCACCGCGTCAACATTGACCAACGAGGGTGTCGAGAGAGATGGTGCGGCTTTCAACATTCTCATTTCAGATGCATCGAGTGTAGGAACAAGCGGGTTGGGCGAGCTTTGGATTCCATGAACTTTTGACTGGTGCGACTGTGGGTGTTTCGACAGTGCAAAAACAAGTCAGCATCGGCAGATATGGAAGGAGGAGAGTGAGAAGCCGCTTTACACGACCTCATGCTTACCTTGAGATTGCCAAGCTGGGTAAAGGACTTGCTGCATCTATCGTGAGTGCATACAAACGGTTTGACGCCAAGGTGGAGCAAAGAATGCGTTCTCATGTTGCCCATCTGGCTAAACGACTTGCCGCAATCAGGGTAGGGACACTGGCAGATGGGTATACAACGAAAGTGGCAGAGAAAAGAGGATAACAGGATGATACAATAGAGAGAGCGAAGAGCGGGCAGCAAAGCATTGGATGTAGAGACAGCATTTTTTGTTTGCAAGTAGAGTGTGCACCAAGACATTGCAGACACAAAAAAGCAAGTGTTTAGAGTTTGGTACGCGAGAGCCGTCATTACTATGGAGGAGCCGATCACACTCTCTCGCACACACAGATAAGCATCCAAAGCTAGCTGGAGGAACAGCGCAGCAAGGGAGAACGTGTTTGTGGAGAGATGATGTCCAAGCTCGCTGCGGTGCAATGGAGAATGCAGAGCAGTAGAGCTTATTGGATCATCGGGGAAGGGGTCCAGACAAAGCTTGGCAGTATCGCCATATGCTACTAAAACAGCATGACTTTGATGCACAATGAAGCGATTCTGGTCGCTTCAGCTGGCCAGACTAGGGATCACAAGAAGGAAGTACGCGGCAAGAGTGTTGGGCAGGGATAGTGGAGGGAAATGGCAGGCAGAAAGATATGGAAAGACGACAGCAGCCTCAGCTTCAGCAGCAGCAGCAGCAGCAGCAGCATCGATACACACCTCGAACGGCTTCTCTCCTGGGCAAGATATCCAGAGTGTCAGATAACAACTGTATCTGTGTTGGATGCAAACAGCAAGGTTTATGGCAAGGCACGATGAAGCTTACCCGTATGCTTGCGCTCGTGAGTCTTGAGGTTGCCCAGCTGCGAGAAACTCTTATCGCAGCCCTCAAAGGTGCACACATAGGGTCTATCTCCTGTGTGCTTGCGCTAGCGATGCACAGAGCACAGTCCGCAATACAGACAGATGGAATGTCAGTCTTGGCATTAAAGCTCGAAGTACAAGCCAATGTGCATCCAAGCAGAGACTCAATGACGCACAATGTGAATGCGCAGATGAGCGAGCTGCGTAAACGACTTGCCACAGCCAGCGTATTTGCAGACAAAGCTGCGATTGTTGCGGCTGCTGTTGCTGTGACTGTTGCTGTTGCTGTTGCTGCTATTGATACTGCTGTCGTTTGCTGGCTTGCGATTGCGGCGGCTGCGACGAGCTACAATTGGATGCCGCTCTTCATCACTGTTTCTGCCGCCGCCGTTGCTGGCACTATTGCTGCTCGCAGGTCCATTAGTCTCAGTGAGTTTCTGCGACAGAGGCTGGAATTCGTGGCTGTGCTTGTCAGCAATCGCAATGCGACTGCCTCTGGGCAGCGAGATGCGTCGAGATTGTGTGTCGATACTTTCATCGTGTGTATCTTCGTTTCCAGAGCTTGTTTTGGGTGCGGCTGAGGCCGGGTTCACGTCAGACGCGGCTTCTAATGCAGAGCGGCTGTCGGTTGCTGTTGCTGTTGTTATCGCTGTTATCGTTGCTGAGTTTGTAAGCAGCTCAGTGAGAAGGCCAGTCAGCGGCAGCGGCGGGTCCGGACGCGTTGTCGACGCGTGAGTAGGCGGGGTCATCAGATGACTGGCGGCAAGCCACTGCTGCTCAGGATGCTGCTCAGAATGCTGCTCAGAATGCTGCCCGTGGCTCAGCCCGTGGCTGTGTACTTGCACTTGGTCTGTGTGCTCGCTGGGCACATCCTGAAACGGCTTCGCTTCTGCTTCTGCTTCTGCTTCTGGTTTTGTGGCGGTGGGAACGGTTGGCGAAATTGGGTTGCTGCTGACTTGGACGTTCATGGGTGGCGAAAGTGGCGTGGTGACCTTTCGGCGAACTGCTTGATACGTGCGTGGGCTAGGCATCTCGGCGCAAGAGCTTGAGCGAGGCAGGGGGCAGGGAGAGAGGGGACGTTGCTGCGGCACAGAATGGTGGGATGGGAGGGCGATATGGCGACAAAGACCCGAGTGTGCACTCTCGTCCCCTGAGGACGCCCTTAATTTCGCGCGGCGATTTTCAGAGCTTGTTTGGATCCATGGAAGATCCATCCTTATTCCAGCGATCTCAGCAGTAACCATCTCAGGAGTAACCATTGCTGCGTGCATCGCCGAGTTTGAATCGCATCATGGACGGAAACACGCCGCCAGTGATCATCGTGTATCAAGGCATCGACATTGAAAGCGAAACACACACAGTCGCAATTGTGATTGGATGCTTCACAGTTCTTGTCCTGGCCTATGTCGTCAGAGAGCTCATCAATCTCTTCTATGCTGGATTATGGCGCACAGAAGAGCAGCGTCAGAAAGTAGGACTCATAGCAATCCATTTCAAACACAAACTCCTCTCCGTTCTGCCCCCTGTGCACACTTTATCAAAACAGTATTGACACCAACCTTGCGTCACATCAACTCCCTCCCACCCAAAATGCCAGGATCTCCTCGATCAATCACTCAATACAGAGCGTTTCATCCGAAACTTCCACCAAATCCTGTCCAGCATCGGCAACATCACATTCGAACTTCGTGACATTGAAAAGACACCAACAAAACTGATCCCACACGCATTTATCCTTCTCTGGGTCATCTCCATCATCATCATCCATATCGCTATTGGCGATCGGACTACAGACAAGGTTACAGGAGTATCGCAGCCCGAGATCAAAATGCCATTGACACAGATTGGACTGTTCTTGTTTTTTGTGGCTGTGAATGGGTTTTTGGTCGATCGAATGGCAGACTACTATCGAGAACGAACAGATAACAGGAAGAAGGCGCAGGCTGCTCATCTGGATAATCTGTACCTGTCTCCGTCGGCAGGGATGACTAGAATGCGAAGCAAGGAGCCAAACGATGCTGAAACCAGTGCCGAACTCAATGCAGATCGGCATGATATCGAATCTGTTGCTGAAACGAGCTTGAATGAGATGGCAGCAGTGCAAGTTCGCAACGCGATCAGAGGTCCGCGAGAGTTTCCTTCGTCAACCTCAATCCTGACAACAGCCACAACAGTCACAACCAGTCAATCATCCTCTTCAATGGTACCTGATCAGCAGCTGACTTCGCCACGACCCACCGTTCAATTCGCAACATCATCAGCAATCGTCACCAGCACATCACCATCTGAACTCGCACTCACAGATACACTTTTTGACAGTCGCTTCAATTACCGCCGTCGCATCAAACACATCACACCGCAATATACAACCATCCATCTAACCTTTTCAAACATAATAGAAGTCATCATTCTTATTGTTGAGTTCATCCAACTCGCGTCGTTTCCTCTTCGTGATCTCTTCCGCAACCCGGGATTCCAACTTGCTGTCATGAACATCAACCCAGATTCTGTGACTTCGAAGCTGACGACATTCATCCGGCAGATCATATCGACGCTGTCAACAGGCTTGCCGTCAATCAATACACGGTTTTTGAGCTCGGTGCAATTTGCTGTTGCGTGGTGGACACTATTTATCGGCCTCCTGGTTGCAAGTGTGTGTACGAGTTTGTATTATTTTGTGGATGCCGAGTGGTTCGAGAAGAAACTGTCTGTTGAAGGGATGCGGCGGTTAAAAAGCGTTATCAAGGGCTCTTGGATTAGTATTCCTCTGCCCTTGATCAATCTGCTATATCTGGTCTTTTTGACTGCGTTTATCGATCCGCTTGGATGCTTGACAGACAACGAGACACCACTATGGTGAGCGAAGCCTTTTTTGAACTGCTCTTGTACTATGAGTGCGGCTATGTGATCTAGATGATATACTGACATGTTACTACTTCTATGACTATTACTGTTGCTGGTTCTGGATCCGGATCTGGATCTGAATCGGGTTCTGGATCTGATGATAACAACGATGACGATGCTTGTAGGCCAGCAAGAACACCGCAAGACTATACTATTGCAGTCAAGAATCGCATACTGCAATGTAAACCCATTCACGATGGCAATCCGATACTGCACACGGCATTCTCACTTCTTGGTTTCATGATGGGATTCTTTCTGCTGACAATATGTCGGTGAGTCAAACTTGCTATCTTCATTATATGCGTTTCAAAGCTGCAAGATCAACAGCAGGATCAATCAAGATGCTGCCAAACGTGCTAATACCTAGTGAGCTGGCTGACACAACTCGATGCGTTCAAAAACCTCGCCAGCACTGCCCAAGAACCCGTGCCTCGAGAAGGCGCCATCCAGTTTACATCGCGATCGGAGCTGTGGTTCAAAAACTGTGCAGTCGTGCTGCTTCTCATCTACGTTTTAGCGCCAAGTATCAACACGACCACTGCCCGTGGTATCATCGCGACAATTATTCTGTTTGGCATGGTTCTTTTCAGCATATTTATTGGTTCATCGTATGCAGCCTATATCAATATTATCAGAACAGTCTCATTTTTGTGCGTTATGTGGCTGGCGATGATTGTTGTTGTATTTACTCATGATAACAATGAGCGGCTTATGGCAAGTGTTGGGACCGGTGTGGCAATTCCCGTGGCGGTTGGTTGGGTTGTCATTGCTTGTGGATATTTGGTTGTGCATTGGTATGTGATTGCGCCAATGCAGATGCAGACAAGACCGAGATTGTCGGTGACAAAGGAGGATAATGTGTTGATGGGCATGAAAGCATCGGTGCATCCAAAGCAGCAGCAGCAGCAACAGAATCAAGTACCGACTGCATCAAGTTCGTCAAGGGACACAGATGCATTGAGTATAATGAGCCCGCCGCTTTCACCAGATGGTTCGGACCAAGGATCTGCTATCAAGTATACAGTGCGACTGCAGTCATCGACCCCATCGCGCGAACCCAGCGCAAGCACAACAGTAGGCAGCACGCCGACAAACAGCCTTACGCATCTGACTGGATCTCAGAGTATCGTATCCAGTCCAGCGACGTTCGATGCAGGATCAGGATCGCTGCCAAGACGTATACTCGCACCAGGCGAGACCTTTGCGATGGATCGCATTCAAGCCAGACCTGCTGGACCACGGCCATTTACTGCAGCATCTCAGAACGAGTCTCCACGGCTACATGCAGTCACTGGACCACGACCGATGCCATTCTCGCTGCAATCGAACAGCACTGCAGCTACCACAGGACTTTCTCCGGGCTTTGCAGCAGCGCCGACGCAGATATCGACCAGATCATTACCGCCGATCCCTAACCAGACAGCCAATGAACCCGATTGAGATCGTATTAGACACGGAATGTATCGTGATATGACAACCATTTGGTATTCGCTTGTTGGTTGAATGCACTGATTCCATTGTGCCTGCACCAGACTGTATCTCACACCATCACCATCCCACTTGCACAGAAGCATCAAACAGTGGAATCAGTCAGCGGCTTGAAACGATACTCTGAATGCGTGATGCAAGCGACTGGCATCAGCTTGACTTTCAGATGTGGCAGAGCACACAGGATCATGAAATCGCAGAAAGAAAGACAGTTTGACTGCGAGTGCCAGTTGGTGACGATCAGAGTCTCGCTGTTGCTTCGAGATACAAGGGAACCCAAGATGCAGTTTCTATTGTGAATGGGAAGTTTGTTTCTTCGACAGCGAAGCGAATGACGACAACCAACAGCCGCGAGCATCCGATTGCGCTGCACAGTTTTGTTGTTGCATCCAAGACAGGCCGTCTGCGCTTTGCCCGACACTGGACGCCTGGTCTGGCAGCCATGGTGTCTGATGCTCACATCGCTGCACTGCATGGCTCGCCGGCCTCGTCGCTCATATCGGGTTCTGGCCAACCCTCGGCGTCGCATGCTGTTGCATCTTCAACTCCGCATGACGATGGTCCTGTGCCATCAGTATCGACCCCTGGACTGCCCGGATCGCCGTCTCGCTCCTCACTACTCGCAAGCAGCTCGTCAGAGTCTTCTGGGACTATCGGCAAATCGACTCGACAATCTGCTTTTGAGCAGGCGCTGCTTGCAGAGTGTTCAAAGCTTCCGCCACAGGCAAGCCAAGCTGGACCAAGACACTATCTCTTGCCAGATATCTCCAGCATGTTGCTGACTTGATGGTGCCTTCCAACTCCATCTCAATCATATCCATGTCGTGCTGTATCTGTTCGATATTCTCCTGTTTGAACTACAATCACAATCCACCTCCAAGGCTGATCAAGGCGCATTCTTTCTCGGACCATTCAAGGTGTCGTTCAGACGGTATGCGTCGCTGATCTTCATGGCTGTGTCTGATCGCAATGAGGTATGGAACATACTCCCACTCTGCTTCTCGCACACATCTGCATACACATATACACAGATTTGATACAGATACTCTCAGACTCGACTGATCCAAAAAACAAACGCAATACTGACCTGCATCTACGCGTCGTTTATATCACCCAAACAACAGAACATCTTTGCCATGCTGTCGTTCATTCATCAGTATGTCGAAACACTCTCAAAATACTTTACCTCGTTCTCTGAGTACCATCTTGTGTTCAATCTCGAAAAGTGCCAGCTGGTGCTTGACGAGTGGGTTGAAAACGGTGCAATAGTCGCGTCGAGTAGCGATCATGTTCTACCCATGTTGGCGCGACTTGAACGACAGGTTTCTCTTGCATCTTGAGAGTGGTGTGGTCATCAGCTTTGGGTGTGTGTATGCGTGAGCAAGTATGTGTAATGAAGCAATGTATTCAGTTTAGGCTCGCTGTTTTCCTTTGGATCAAGATGATGTTTATTCGGGACTTTGTGAGATGCCGTGCCTTTGCCTTTGACTCGGTCGGCGCTTGCGTTTGGAGCCGACGGATTCTAGTTGAGGCTCGTGCTGCAAGTTGGACTTTTCTTGCTGCACTGGAGTATTGGACACGTCGCTATATTGACGCGCTGGTTCAGATACAGAAACTTCAACATGGGGATCAGCAGTAGCAAGATGCGCAGCACTCGTTGCAGTAGAATGCTGTTTGCGTGATCGTTGCCGCCGCCGTTTTTTGTGCGGCTGTGCAGTCTTATTGAGATCAAGCTCGGTGGTATCGTTGATGTCGCTTTGGACACGAGTTGAGACAGTATCTTGGCCATCAATCGAGATGGCTGTCGCGAGAGCAGCATGGGCAGAAGTCTGTGTTGTCGACACAGTCTCGTCATCGCTATAGTTGAAAGTGATATGTTTTGACGCTGCAGGTTGATCTTGCAAGAGCGGCGCTATTGTTGCAACGCGCTGGTTATCATCGACATCATTGTCGAATGTGATATGCGATCGATTGGCAGATACTGAAGAGCTTTTGCTGTGCAGCGGTGCATCAAGTTCTGCCTTCAAGGTCCTTTTGGCGAGCTGCTGCTTACCAATAAGTCGCCAGTAATCCTTCTCTGCGCGTCCTGCAGACCATTCACATGTGCATAGAGTCAAAACAACGGTCTCACAATGATAACAACAACAATCCAGCAGCAAGATGAAATACTGATCACTGTCTTGCCTTTGAGGATCCAAAGGCGGATTGGATGTTGTCGATGGTGCGATTCAGAGGATCCATTGCCTACAGCATGATCCGAGTTAACAACAAGACAGCCAGTGCAATCTTTGTGGGTTTGTACAATGTCCTCTCTTGAAAAGAAGTTTTCAGCCAGTAGTGCAGCATACGCTGATTTAAAGCGCACAATACCCTTTTGTTCAGTTAAAGCGAGCAATACACAGTCAGCCACCAGACTGCTTGATTGCAACAGAATGCAGGAGTGATCGCAATCGATTGTCCGTGTGAGACTGTCTAATTACCTTTGTTTCGTGACGATTGTGATCGACAAAGGAGACTGGTGCAACCATCTCAAAGAGTCTCTAAGATCCATAAACAACACGCAATTACATAATGTCAGAACAAGGCAAGCTGAGACAAAGTACGTGCAAACAGAGGGGACAGATAAACCTTGATTGTTGTGCGGTCCGAAGCTTCGTGGACTCCTTCGAAAGCGGCAATCACACCCGAGACAAAGGTTGCATGATCCATATGGCCAATCAAACGAGACTTTGCTTGTTCAAGATGTGCGTGTTTTGACTGAATCAAGTCGAAATATTCTAGTGTTCGCCTGTTCCATTCAAGTCTGACGGATGGATTGTTTCTGTCAGAATCATCCAAGTGGCAGTCCCAATCCAAAAAGGAATACAGTGCAGTGACGATGCTCACTTTGACAACGCGTAGAAGGACGACGGTGCGATCTGCTCAGCATCAATGAAAGCAGCATGGTTTGTTCTAGATGTCAAGGGTCGCCAAGAGGCTGAGATGGCAGCGAGAGCACGATGGGCAGAGTCAGGAGAATCGAATAGGATAAAGGCAAACTTTGCATATTTCCGAGATCTTGTATGCGGCAGGATGACACGGTCAATAGCTCCGTATTGCACAAAGAGCGCTTTGATCATTTCGACTGGGTTCTGTGACTTTGATGCAGGCAGGCGCTCCTGAATCGGTCACAGATTGAAGGCGATTGTGAGTATATTTTGTGATTGTCTAATGAGTGACAACTAGTCTCGGTGTAACCAACACACCACATAGATGCATCTTGAGTCGAGATCGAGCATTGCAGGGCTGTTATCAGCAATGATTGAAGGATCAGCGAGTCTAACGGCAGTTCCATCGGGAGAGACTTGCAGAGACTCCTTGCAGTGGATGCGCAAGGCACGAGCAATGATTGCCTCGTCATCTGTTTCAGTCAGCCTGTCGAGCAAGTGTGCGATATCGATCCCTGTGGATCGTCGAATAGTTGAATAGTTGAATAGTCAGCATTGTCTGGTTCAGTTTTACTGCGAGAGTGAGTAATCTGCCCAGACGCAGAGTGAAGCGACCGACATCCACTTTCTGCATTGCGCAGCTTGAGCAGAAGCTCGTAATCAAATGCGAGGCTTGCGGCACTGAGCACTGCAGACACTGAGCGAGCGACGGCGGATTCCATGGACGCTGTCACTTTGTTGCTGGTTGTTGCTGGTTGCTGGTTGTTCGATTCTCTGGTAATTTGTGCTGCCAGCAACAACAACTTGGATTTCCCTTTGAGATCTCCAGGAAACAACGGGCGACGCAACAGAGCGACGCTCAAACGCTGGTGGTTGACAAGGCTCGAGGCATGGACTATGCAGAGGAACAGCGCACTGAGCTCGAGACGCTCGGGTACATCTACCCCAACGAGCTGAAGATACTGCGGGAGACGGCACCCGCAGTGTTCCGGATATCAGTTGCTATTGATGATGAAGCGCAGCTTGAACAGCTTCGACTGCACTCACAGCTGCACTATGGAGTACCGGCAGATGAGGACGACGAAGAAGACGATGACGAAGATGACGAAGATGAGAACGACGACGATGGCGAGGAAGACGACGGTGGAGCAGAAGAGGGACGAGCGGTTGCTGTAAAGGACGAGGCCGAATTTGTTGACGAAGAAGGCGAATACTATGTGCAGGAAGGCCAAGAGGAGAATCCCAACGAGCGAGGGAGACGTCTCACACGGTTCCGGCGGCCATCGTTTGAGCTTGAGCTGCAGTACACGGCGCAGTATCCAGAGACGGCTCCGCTGTTCCGCTTCGTGCGTGTGCGGGGGATCCACAGCGACGACATTGCGCGGATGCGGACGGCGGTGGCAGCAGCAGCACAGGAGCAGCGAGGCATGGCCATGGTGTACACGCTGGTGGCGGGTGCCCGCGAGACGCTGGATGCGCTGCTTGCAGAGCGCATGGCTGCAGACGACGCTGCCCGTGACGAGCGCAGTCGCCGCGAGATCGAAGCAGCGCAGGCGCACCACGCTGGCACCCGTGTCACACCGCAGGCGTTTGCTGCTTGGAAGGCTGCGTTCGTTGCTGAGGCGCGCGCTGCTGTTCTCGCTGCTGCTTCTGCTTCTTCCTATTCCTCTCTCTCTCCCTCCTCTGTCCCTCTCGCTCTTCAGGTCGCTGCTGCAATCGATGCCTCTGCACAGGCTCGTGCCGCTGGCAAGCTGACTGGCCGCCAGCTGTTCGAAAAGGACAAAACTCTCGCTTCCAGCGATGCCCAGTTCATGGGCGATGGCGATGATGCCGTTGATGTTGATGCCGCTCTCTTGGAACGCGTCAATATCAGCGAACGCGGTCCCGACGATAAGGACGATGACGACGACGAAGATGCTGTTAACCAGGTGCTTGCCAATTTCACCGAAGATGACTAAACTGCCACATATATTCCACGATCTGGCCTCCAAGATCAGTTTCCTAAACTCTGCCCTGCCTTCTCGCCCATCCTTCTGTCACTCTCTGAGACTCAGACTCAATATGCCATTTACAACAAGATTCTCTATGATTATCAAATTGTTTGTTGCTTTGGTTTGTTTGTTCAACTCTTTACTTGGAAGAATTCGCTGCATTCAGCAGAGCAGAACAGAAAGGAGAAAAGAGACATAGTATGAGGGATAAGAAGAGCAGGCTAATTTGCATTTGTAGCTCGATGGTTTGTTTCGTTTTGTTGGTTTTTTACAGTTGTACGGAAAGAGTACTGAGCAGAGGAGACTCCCGAGTGTCTGGCTCACTATCGCTGGCTGACTCTGCAGGCGGCACGCGACTATCTGAATCAGAGTCTGAACTTGGTTCAATGAGATGGTCATGATAGTCATGATGCACAGCATCGAGAATGCTGTCGAGCGAGCGCCTGCCCTGCAGCGAGTGCTTGAGCATGTCCTTGCGTTGTGCATGGCGAAGTTCGACGACGCGCGGCAGAATACGGGAAGAGATGGTAGTGGACCGAGAGCGAGCGTGCACAGGATGATAAGGATGAGAAGGATGGGATGAATGATCTGAGCACGATGCAAACGCAGCGGCCTCAGCAGGCAGTACATTGCGTGCAAGCAGCGTGCACAGCGGCGGCCGACCTAGCAGCAGCCGCCGCAGCATGCCCCGCCGCAGCCCACGCTCCACCATCGCAGCAGCATCGCCCTGACTGCCCACGCTGCGGTGCCGCAGCACACCACGCGCCGCCAGATCCGCTCGAGTGGCGCGCTGAGGCAGAACAAACAGCCGTGCTCGAACTCGCGCCGCATGTCGCGATCGCACTGCAGTGCGCCAGAGGACTGCATCAGCAGCCAGCGAGCGCAGCAGATGCGATGCTCGCTGCAGTGTTTGCAAATCAGTGTCTTCGACAAACTAATGCGCCATTGTCATTGTCATTGTCATTGCACATTCAGACATCCACACAGCCCAGAAGCAACAGTCAATCAATTCCAGGCATTCCAGGCATCACAGTCACAGTGTCAGCACTGGCTCCAATCATTCGATTGCCTCAATCCCTTGGTCTCGTTTCCTGTCGACCCACACACTCGAGCCATTGCTGCATTGCTTGCCAACATTGACTTGAAACACTCCGCTCCATTGCAGCAACAGTCGCTTATGAATACTCGCACTTTGCGAGCAACTGGCACTCGACTCACCGTGAGAACTCGGCTCCATACTTCAACGGGTGCAAGGCTTAGCAGGTGCTGCGTTGCTTGGCTCTCTACAAGCACAAGCATTGTGTAACTTGGTCGGAATTGACGGTCAAATGGGAGGAGCAGCTTCTTGAATTCAAGCTAACGAGCGAAACTCGCTGCAACAAGTCTGTTGGCGCTGACTCACGTGACGCAAATGCCTTATTGCGCAATCCCGTTTCTCTGTCGCTATCATCGGTGTTCCCTGCAAGCACGCCACTGGGACATTGCCCTCGATACCTGAGGGAATAGATGCGAGCCTTGTGGAAATAATTCTCCGACTGTCCGTTTGTGACTGCTGACGTCACTCTTGCATAATCTCCATTCGCTCCTCGCAAAAGCTTTTATTTCTGCAATTCACGATACTCCTTGCCGCGACACCTACTCAAAAGAATAGCGTTTTCAGTAGCACAAACGCCGACTGAGAGAGCAATCCCGCGTATATCCCTGAATTTATTCCGGTGAATAGGCCACTGGATATCCCCCCCCCCTTTTTCACATACCATGGCGCTCGACTGTATCTATGGGCATTCTAAAATACTGACTGGCTACGCGTTTTTGCTGCTGCCAATGTCTCCAACTAAAGTAGAGTGTCCAATCATGTCGTCTGTTGGACGCGAAACTTCCTCAAAGAGCGGTACAGAAAGTGCCATCAATAATGGAACTGCTGCAGCGTCTGGCTCGCAGTCACGCCCAAGTAAAAATGCTCGCTCTGCGGTGGGACGCATGGTGCAGGCTGTGGGAAAACAGCTTGTTGTTGACCAGGCCTATCTCGGTAATGCCCTGCCTCTATAATGGCACTAGTGACAACCCTCAACACCAAATCGTCCTGCTTACACAATTAGAAACACGATGCTGCTTGTTTCTCGTTATCGTCTTGGTGCTGTAGACAAACGCAGGCTTCCAAAACCGTATATCAATAGTTTGGGCATGTAAGTGTATCCGAGATTATGTTGCATCTCTCTTGTTGGAAGATTACGGCAACTTGATACATCGATGCATATCAATACACGCATCTCTGCGCTGAATCCTACTGTCGACCAGCTATCGTCATTGTATTTAACATAAATATACTCACTCATTGACTATGATTCATTCACTCTGTATCTCAAAACTGTGGGGCAACAAGCTGGTCCCTCATTTTCGGATATGTTGTTGGCGGAGATTATTTTGGTTATAATGCCGGCTTCGCATTTGGGTTCGGAAGCATGCTGGTCGCGTTTGCTCTGATTTCGGTTGTCGCTGCGGGACTTTCAATCTCATTTGTCGAGCTCAGTATCCTTTATCCGTTTTCGTCTGGATGTTCCGCTTATACCTATGCTGCATGTCAGTACCGCCTTGTCTTGATCTCAAATCTTACAGTATGCATCTCTATGTTTCTCGGCATGTGAAGTTCTGATATTTTGACTTGTGGATACTGTCTACGGTTGATAGTTGGCGGCATTCCTGCCACCATTATTGGATACTGCTACACGCTGTCGTTTATTGTTGGTGGTTCTACCACACTCTTTTTCCTAGGCAAGTCTCTTTGTCCATGGCATGCCCAAGTAGTACACCTAGACACAACGACCCCAAACTAACACAGATGCACACAGGTTCGACCATCACGACCATCGCGGGAACATCGCCTACTCTCGAGCCGTTATGGTGGATCCTTTTGTTCACGTTTATTGCGGTTATCAACTACTGGCCAGAGTACTTTCTTATATTCAACATGACCATGGCGATTATATCCGTCCTGATTCTGATCTCGTTCCTCGGCATCGAACTGAGTGTGTTCAATATGCAAAATATTTGGAACACGGTGATGCCGGATGGCTCGATTTCCACTGCTGCGCTGCCGCTTGGGTTCACGGGAGTCTTGAATGCGATGCCCTCTGCCGCTTTCCTGTACATTGGATTTGAAGGTGTGTGTGTCCTGCAGTCGGACGAGCACTGCTACTTTTGATGACCTTGGTCTTTAACTCGACTTGGATCTGTTTACATATGTATGTGTGTGTTTATATGTGTGTGTTTGTTGGCTGCAGGAATGCCTGTGTTGG
>JH392966.1:61693-79112 GCA_000235945.1 Homolaphlyctis polyrhiza JEL 142
CTGGACACGACACCTCGACACCACGCGGAATGCTAATGTCAATGCTCTCGATTGCCCTTGCGGGTATCCTGACTCTTATCATCACGCCCTCAAGCTCAATTCCCATCACCGTGCTCCCAGAATCAGGTCTCCCCCATCTTGACCTCATTGTAGCCATTCTGTGTCCTTCAGGCGCCAACACACAGCAAATCTCTGTTCTGTTCGCCGCCCTGCATCTACCAGCCCTCGTAGTTTGCATCCAATCCATCACCTTCCTATCGACACGTTACATCTATGCCCTCGCTCGCGGAGGCTATCTCCCAACCGTACTCGCAATCACCACGGAAAAAACACAGTCGCCACTCTACTCTGTCCTAGCAACCTCGGTTCTCACCATTCTCGTCACCGCAATCATCAAATACGGCAGTGCCTCTGCCACACAAATCCTGAGTAACATCCAACTGCCATTTGCCTTTCTCGCCTACACGATCGATGCCATTGTGTTTATCTACCTCATCTTCATGCGCCAGAAGCAGTTTATGGATGTTTTCGCTAAAAGATGGCCGACCTTCATCCTTTGCGTTAGCGCCATCTGCATCTCAGTCATGTCGCTTCTCGGCTTGGTCATCCTGCAGTCTCTGTTCTTGTACAGCTTGCTCGCTATCGTGGCTTTGATCGTTGTCATTGTTCCTTATTATATGCTTCTGATTAGCTCTAATTTGAAGGCGTCGCCGGAAAGAGAGTGAGTGCCATTTGCATGTGTCTCTTTCTCCCTGTCTCTCTTTCTGGTGCTCGTTGGATAGACCTTGGATGACTAACAAAAGTCTGTTTGGCTCTTGTGTCTTGTTTTCTGCTGCTTTGCCTTTCTCTATCAATAGATTTATCAAGAGAGAGCTGCATCGTACCATGAATGCTAAATTCGGTTTGGAGCGAGATGATCAGGGCATGGATGTCACCAGTAGTAAGGCTCGGCAGACGGTCGTCAACAATGACCAGAAGCACCTTCATCCATCGAGTGCGCCTCAGATTGTTAGATCTGCCGCCAATCGCGACGGGAATTCTGCTTGATTGCCGTGAGGAATGAAAGAATCGTTTGTTTTATCGGGCTGGCTTCATTTGACTGCAAGCAGGCCAAAAAGCCAGGCAATGCCAGTTCTTGGGCATTTAGGGAAAAGAGGAGAGGAAATGTAAAATGTAGAAAAAGGAGAGAATGCTTGTTTGGCTCTTGCCACAAAAAACAGAGGTTCAGCGATCGGCAGCTGCGACGGCTGAGACTGGCGACGCTTGGTCAACCAACGTATCAGCGCTGGCGTCGGTGCCGCAGTTGCTGCCTGTCTCAGAGTCATGCGCCATAGCAGCGACATGAACAGCAGCAATCGCAGGCTTAGTTGCAACGTTGCTATGCTTTTCAAAATTGGCATATACAAAATCGTGATGGGCGAGCGTGTGCACGATGCGATCACGGCGACGGAATCCACTAATCTGGCCACTGAGAAGCTGCGAGCGACCGAGGCCGAGCTTGTTGACCGCAGTATGGCGCACAAAGAGCGTAGTTGAGAATCGTCCTGGCTTGAAGCGCTCAACAACCTTTTGAACAACATCGTTGAAGGTGTTGTACTCCGACTCAATGCCATCGCGACCGTGCTTTGGCATAAACTGCTTGACTGGGATCGTGGTCTCGAACGAGGCATACGAGCAGATGTCCTCAGGCGTCACGTGGATTGTGTAGTAATAGGGTCCCAGCAGTCCGTTGAGCGAGTAACCGCAGGGATCAAACACATAGTCATCCACAATAGAGTCGGGGTAGATCTCTGAGATGCCTGTCTGCGTGAACACGCGATGCTCCGGACCCTCAAAGTGGTGCTTGGGTTTGCCCTTGTTAACTGCAAGCTTGGCATCGGCCATTTCTTTCTCGGTGCGCCAAAAGACCTTCATGGCCTCAGGATCAAGGTGTGTCATCAAGATCTCAAGTGTGACATCGTCTTCGTCATCTTCGGCAGAGATGTGGCGAGAGTGGTCGGCAGAGACAGAAGCCGTGGGTGCAGACGCTGTCTTGATCGGATTGCCATCCATGTCCATTCCAGCCGGCGTGGCAGTGTATAGGCACCAGTGATCACCATTGATCTTGCCAACGACATAGCCCGACGTATCAAACTGGTCACTTGGGAACAGGCCGTCCAGATACGCCACTTCGTCGCCCCACTTTCCGTGCGGCCATGCCTGGCGCTCAGGGAAGAGAAAAGCCTTTCGCGAGTAGAACACAGACTTGATCTCAGACAGACCACACATTTCCTTGGCGATCTGCAGAATACGCGGCAGGGCATGGAGAAGCGTTGTCGTGCCGCATGTCTTGAGCATGATGCGATTCTCATACACAAACATCGACGACTCACTGTTGAAGTTCAAAGCAGACAGGTCAGCATGTTGGCAAGTAGGTAGATACAGATGAGAATGGTCAGATTGCCAACGAACCTGAGAAGGAATGCGTCGGCAAACTCGTTCTTGATGACGCTCAGCACACGGCACTGCACAATGTTGAGCATGTCTTCCCATACGGCGCGGCTGACGCTGCGAAGACCAAGGCGATGGAAGTGAAAGTGGCCATCAGTGTCTGCAATGGCACTTGAAGCATAGTGGTGAGCGGGTTTCTCGCAGTCAGACAGGCTGCTGGTGTCGGACTCGTCCGAGTTATCCGAGTGGTTGGGATGATGCTCAGAGGCATTTTCGTCTGCAGACGATTCAAACCAGATCTCGAGGAGCTTTTCGGGACCCTCGAAACCACAGAGAGTGAGCTTGTCTTCAGTTGGCGTTGTTGGCTGGGCGACTGATTCGGCCGAGTCAGATTTGCACACATGCGCATTGAGCGCATTGCCGTGTTCGCGGGGACTGGAAGCAGGTGGCAGGTGGCAGGGAGCAGCGCAGACACACACAGAACAGAGAGAGAGAGAGAGTAAGTGAGTGAGTGAGCGACAGAGAGAGCAAGGAAGCAGCAGCAGCAGCAATGGTCAGATGGAATGACTTGGATGACAGCGTGGCAGTGGAAGAGTGGCGGGATCAAAGTCGGCGACTCACTCGGTCAGAGGCATTTGCGGAGCAATAGAGATGGAAGCGGTTCTTAGCGACGACAGTTTGAGGAGTAGCAATGAATGATATATAGTTCAGATGGAGTGTGTTTCTGCTGGTTGGGCCTGTCAGGGAGGTTCCTTTGGAGTCTTTCCGACGGTCAAGAGCTTGGGAAGGGTCGAGACGATGTCCGCTGGCGGCTGCTTGCTAGCGACGGACTGGCGGACTGCACGGCGAACCAACACAGAACATTGCGTTGAGGACAATGGATTTAGATGATAGCAGTCAGTATTTGATGCGATGGTGGACGGTGGACGGTGGACGGTGGACGGTGTTGGCTTATCGCTGTAGTGCTCGGCATTGCAGGCGGCAGTGCAGCATGATTCCCAGTTCTCGGGTTGGGGCTCGCACCGCGGCCGTTCAGACACACCAAACATTTGTGGCGGCACGAGCAGCAGCAACAACGAGAGCAGAGCAGAGCAGAGCAGAGCAGCAGCCATGATCATGGCCGCCGCACACAGCACACCACAGCCACTGCTACTGCCACAGCTGGCAGCCACCAGCTAGTCTGAGCATCCAATTGTCTTGGCCAGCAGCGTAGCTACAGACAGCGGCACAGCACGCCGCCTGCAACTCATGCGCCTCTTGCTCGCATAGCACAAGTGGGAAAAAAAGAAGACGACAACGACGACAGCAACAGCAACAGCAACAGCAACAGCAACAGCAACAGCAACAGAACAACTTACGGCTGTGGGAGTGAGTGCGAGTGAACGTTTGGTTTGAACCAGAATGCATACAACGGGGAGACGACAGCAAAGGTTGTCGCTCAGAGAAGTTTAGAACTGGGGTTGCTGTGGATACAAGCAGAAGGTTGGTGGTTGCGGGCCAGAGGCTGGAGGCTTGAGGCTGGAGCGAGAAACCGATGCGAAGTTGTCCGTTGCTTCTTGAATGGCGGAAACTTCTGAAATCTTCTTTCAGCATTTAGGCCCGAAAAAAGGTTGGCAACACATCGCGATCATCGCGATCATCGTACTCATAGTACTCATCCAATGAGAGGTGCCCGTCACCACAACAATCATAACTCAATGCGATGTGTGTGTGCTGGATGGCATCTTTCAAATCTGATCATGCGATGTTGGTTTGTCACATCCATAGATGGCATAGCAATAACCACTGTTTGTTTATCTGCTTGTTAGTGATTAGTTCTTGGTAGGTACTGTTGTGGCGACAACCGAATTCGTTTTACAAGTCTGTAACATCATGAGCCAGGCCGATAGTTGCATCCTCAAGCATTCGTCTCTGTGGCTATCCATCGCACTTGTGTCATCTTGAATCTGAAAAGTGCTTGTCTTTGGCTGGTATTCATTTGTGTGCGCTATCTGCCAAGCGTAAACCGCCAATCACCACATGAACCGCTGTGTTCCTGGCGTGCCTGGCCATACAAATCCTCGCTCAAGAAACAAATACAATGTTGCAGCATTCACTGCAGCATAGAGTACTGCTTCAAGTGCAAGCATCCATCGATTGGCCATTGGAACGTGCAACCGCACAAGAAGATATGGTATCACATAATATCGAAACTCTACTAATGGCGATGGCACAAGGGTGGCAATCAAGCACACACAAAAAGCTGTGATCCACAAGACACTCTGCTTCATCGCTGTCCATGTTCTTGTCAGACGAAACTCATATTCATGATGGTGAGATTTGGGGAAGGGTGAAGCGGCTCCATCTTCAATCAAGAGATGTAATTGAGATACACTTACAAAGTCGTCGGATCACAGCCCATGCTGAGAACATATATGCTGGAATCAAGGCATATCGAGCCATTGCATGCCGTCGAAACACATTCTTCCAAATGTAAAACGTGTAGTGTCTGTTGTCGGCAAGCAAGAATGGATGCTCGACACTTTCAAATGCAGTCGCAAGCCAATAACGCGGTGTTCAGCTTTGCAGTCATCGAAGCCATTGAAGCCAATCATGGTTTTATCTAGTGGAGACTCACGTGAATCGTCTAATGGTTTCCCACATCGCAAGTGGTATCGCACTGAGCACTGCAAAGCCTGAGAAACTACGCATAGAAGAAATCGTTGCGCTAGGCATTGTATACACAGCCTCGGGAATGTTGAGCCAGAAGAGCCCAAATGCAGCAGTGAATCCAAAGAAGTAGTAGAGTTGCGGGACATGCAGTCCTGCAACATGATTCTGTTTGTCGCCTGCAGTCGTGTATTAGTGCGCGGTGGATTGCTTTAGTATATTCTTGTGCAAGACACAAGGCAGATCGCGCATAATGTACAAACCAAGAACGATTCCGCCATTAAGGACTACAAATGCAAGGAATAACTCAAAGACGATGATGTATGGCCAGAGACATCTGATTGCAAGAAAGACATTGGTAAACAGCCGCCAAACAAACCGCCTGATGCACATGACAACTGCGGCTGTCTTGCTGTGATCAGCACGCAAATTAAAGCTTGAAAGCCAGTCGCATCGATTATACGATGGCACCACCAACCTGAGTTGGCCACTTGTGATGCAGGAGAATGCATCTGGCAGTCATGTGCATCGTCGCTATACTCCAGCTTTAGCACACGCAGTATCACAGTCGCAGCTATGAAAAGCATCCAAATCGCATTAGTTTGTCTGAACCAGATCGACACGAAGCACGCCTGCCAAGATCATGTAGATGCATTGTTCTCTGTCAGAAATCTTGCATCCGACCCTGCATTGGCAATCACAAAAGAAAGACTGCTCAAGCTCAAGTTGCCCACCAGAGCGCTTGCAAGAATCTGGTCTTTGAGCGACAAGTAATACGCGAGCAGCACAAAAAAGGTTGATCCTGAGTCTGTATAGTATAGAAGATGGAAGAAGAACGACACCGGGAACAGCGATATGACGAATGCATGCGCTGCATAGTGAATGCGCGATGATGCAGCAGCAGATCTATGGCTGTGTGGATGGAGAAGAGCGAGCAGGCTGCTCATGATCCCGAGCGAGGCTATGCCAAATCCAGCACTGATGGCACGAAGATGCAGTACAGAGCAGTCGTGTATAGCTGCATCATCTGCGGAGGTCGAGCCAGCACCAGCCAGTCGAGCTGCAGCGGCAGTCCAGGCCAGCACCATATCGACGATTCTGCGGAGCGCCACAGACACCAAATACAGACCAGGCGGCGTGGTTAGCTTCGGATCCCAGACATGGAATGCGCCACGACAGTAGTTTTGAGCCTGCGGGATGTGGAATATCTCGTCCTTGGAGCACATTGATAGACGGCATGTGTTATATAGCAAGCCATCAAGCCATCGATCCATCCATCCATCCATCCATCCAGCATTGATATTGGTATCAATGTCGATACTTTGATATAACAAGATTCGGGAGTCGAGCAACGAGTTCAATGGATAGCCAGAGTCTCTACCATGTATGGCTCGGGTACGGTCTTCAATACAGCAGCAACGAGAGCGCCAAGCAGCGCTGAAAAGACGCCAACAGCAGCGAGCTCGTCCATTGTTGAACAATCAGCTGGAATCAGAGTTGTTGCTGCCACGTTCTGATCTTGAAGTCAAGCGCAGATCAACCAAAACAAGCGGGCAATCTGCCGAGCAATCGGAGAGACAAACGTGCATGGTTGCAGAGATGCACAGGAGTGGCAGTGCACGCAGCTGGGATTGCCCACGCAGCCAGGAATGCATGGCAGACGAGATGAGTAGCATACGTCAGATAGGTGGCATGCGTCAGATGAGCAGCATGAACAATGTGTGTCACGATTCAACTCTTTTCTGTCGAGTTTTTTCTGCTGGCGACGATCTTGACCTCACAGCAAAACAACAAAGTCGCAGTGCAGACTCGCACTCTCGCCTGCCCTTCACACAGACACAGTCGCAGACACAGTCGCAGACACTCACACAGACACTCACACAGACAGCGCCCCAAGCTGTCGCTGTATGCTGAGTCGCTTCCTAACGAAACCCAAGTCGATCACTACTGTCACTCGCTCTCTTTATCCAACCACCCACACGTTCCACTCCATGACCAGTAGCAACAGCAGCAACAGCAGCAACACTGCGGCCAACCTTCCGCCGCCGCTTATTGCACACCAGCACACGCTGTATCTCTCGTTCACCCCCAAATCGCTGCCATATGCCGAGATTGCAGCGTTCCACATTGCAACCAAGCAGGCCAAGACCAGCAAGATCATGCTGCGCACCGGACTGTCGAGCGACCTGCTTGGACAGCATGCGGAGCTGAACATCCCAAAGGGCCCGCTGGCAGCAGCCAAGACCACGCTGGTGGGCAAGTCTGCGATTGTGCGATGCATTGCTCGGCTGGTTGCACCGCAGTCGCAGAGTGAGCTGTATCCCGAGTCCGAGGCGTCGCTGCAGCGCAGAGTTGCGATCGATGCCTGGATCGACTCGCTGCGATCGGCGCTTGCTTCGACTCTGGCATCAGCCTCCACTTCGCCATCAACTTCGTCCGGCCCCTCAAAGAATGGAGCCAAGAATAGCAGCAACAACAAGAATAACAACGACGACGGATCGCATTCTAGCAGCAGTCCCAACGCAGTTGTTGCTGTGCTGGAGGCTGCATCGCCAAAGGGATTCCTTGTGGGCGACACGCTGTCGCTTGCAGATCTCGTTGCCTGGGATGCGCTCGTCGCAACGCGCGGTGCAAGCAGCAAACTCGCTCCATGGCTCCACGCCATCCACGCTCATCCAGAGCTCGCTGCTGCCGCAGAGACGGTGCATGCCGCCATCGCAGGTGCTCCACTGCTCGACTCATGCCGTCGCGACATTGCTGAGCAGCTGTTGCCCATCACTGGCGCAGATCCCGCCTTGCTGCTGTCCATCATCGAGGAACCGCGCGATCACGCAAAGGGAGATCTAACCCTGCCGCTTCCACGCCTGCGTCTGCCCGGAAACCATGTCGAGGTTGCTCAGGCTGTCTGCGAGCAGGTACTTTGTTTTTTGCCATTTGCCATATCTGTACCTGTTGCTCTCTTGATGGATTCTGGCTGCAGCCATTCAGATTCAATGTCTGCCCACCAACTCGCTGACTCATGCGATGCTGAACCCCTATGCACGGTGTATCTGTTTGTTCTTTTGACCCACAGTTCAAGCCAACTGCTCTGATTGAAAAGGCTGTGGCTGTTTCCGGCTTCATCAACTTTTTCATCCGCAAAGAGGTGCGCCAAGGATCAGTGATCAAAACGGCTATTACACTTGGCCAGACTTATGGCACAAACGCGACAGGCTTTGGCAAGTTTGGTGTGGTTGAATTTAGTTCGCCAAACATCGCAAAGCCCTTCCATGTAGGCCATATCCGCAGCACTATCATTGGCAACTTTATCAAGAAAATGCTGGATGCGTCTGGCTGGGGCTCAATTTCCCTCAACTATCTTGGCGACTGGGGCAAACAGTACGGTCTGCTTGCTGTTGGATTTCAAAAGTATGGCAACTATGAAGAGCTCGAGAGTGATCCCATCCGTCATCTCTACGAAGTCTATGTCCGAATCAACGTACGTGTCTCTGTTGATCTACTCGTGATTTTGACTCTATTTATGTTCTCATGCATGTTCTCTGACTTTGTCGTCTTTGCGCCTTGTCGCCTTTCTTTATTATGCAGTCTGAAGCTGAGAAAGATACCAGTATCCATGACGAAGCTCGTGCATACTTCAAGCGAATGGAGGATGGCGATCAAGAAGCCTACGGTCTCTGGAAGCGTTTCCGTGATCTCAGCATTGTCAAGTACAAGGAGATTTACGGTCGTCTGAACATCGAGTTTGATGTGTATTCTGGAGAGTCGCAGTACTCTCTGAACCAAATGCGAGACGTTTTAAACGAGCTCTCTGATCTTGGCCTTCTTGTTCCCGACCAAGGCGCTCTGATTGTTGATCTCAAGAAATACAAGCTGGACGTTGCTGTCATTGGCAAGACAGACGGCAGTCTGCTTTATCTATCTCGCGACATTGCTGCCGCCATCGACCGCCACAACATCTATGATTTTGAGCAGATGTTCTATGTTGTCGGCAACCAACAAGATCACCACTTCAAGCAACTGTTCCGCATTCTCGAGCTGCAGGGTAAGACATGGGCCGAAAAGTGCAACCACATTGGCTTTGGCATGATCAAAACCAAGGACGGCAACATGAGCACGCGAAAGGGTACCGTTGTGTTCCTCGAGGACATTCTCGCCAATGCAAAAGAGGAAATGCACTCTGTGATGCTCAAGAATGAGAACAAGTATGCGCAGATTGAGGATCCCCACACGGTTGCAGACATTGTCGGCCAGTCCGCCATCATGATCCAGGACATGTCATCGCGTCGCTCAAAGGACTATGTCTTTGACTGGTCTCGCGTCTTCTCGTTTGAGGGTGATACCGGACCCTACTTGCAGTATGCTCACTCGCGTCTGTGCTCAATTGAGCGCCAGGCTGCAAACTCGAGCACACCAGTCACCGTCTCTATTGACCAGCTTGACGAGATTGACTTTTCGCAGCTGACCGAGCCGCAGGCATTCGAAGTCATTGATGCAATCGCAGCCTATCCAGATGTTGTGCGCGAAGTTGGCAAGACTTATGAGCCATGTGGCATTGTGGCTTATGCGATGCGTCTCAGCCACTCGGTCTCCTCTGCGATTGATGTGCTCTGGGTCGCAAACCAACCACGCCCACTTGCACAGGCACGCCTTGCACTGTATGTTGCTGCACGCATCACCCTGGGCAACGCTCTTTCTATCCTTGGCTTCCGTCCTCTTACTCGAATGTGATCGCACTGCGACTCCACTTGCCCTTGTTCCTCTGGTCCCAAATCATCAAAGCATCATCACTGCAAACAGGAAATTGAAGTACGATTGATAGGCTGCGTTTCATTTTAGCCTCTTTTACCGAATGATGCTATCCTGCCCTTTGCTTTCTTTGAAATGGATCCAAGAATCCAACTCTTATGCTTGCAGCCAACTTACAGCGATTTGGAGTGAACAGCTCCAACATGGAACACAAAGCTTACGGGTCTGGTTGTTATAGAGGTAACAGATTGTTGTAAGTATCTGAGTCTATACACAGGATCATCACGGGCAACAATAGGCGTCAACTCACAGTTTGCCTGCGCCAAATGCTGCTGCGACGCGTGCACGCTGCTTTTCGTTGTGCCTGCTGCGAGCAAGCAGACCTGGCTGCAGAAACACGACTGTGCCAAGTAAGAACCTGTGATTCTCGGCCACAGCCATCACGACCAGGGGTGCAACCGTCATTGCGGTAGTGGCAATATCTCGACATTCAATGGCTGCCACGACATGCTCCTCAAACTTGAACACCATGCTATCCACACATATATAACCATCAGAAAAGTATCGTCAATTGAGAGGCAAATGTTTGGATCCATACATAACACAACTCTCGCACTATCCGCCTCGCTCTTCAGGTTGTATAGTGTGCTGCTTACCTGCCCTCTGCGACGATGCTTGGGTGACAGTGCTCGATCGTCGACTCGACATCATCGGGGTAATGTATCAATCCATCAATCACAATCTCATCTGCAAGCGATCCCAGCGTCACGAGCACCATCTCATACGGCAGTCCAGCATATACCAGACCGTTCCATCCACTTGGAACGTCTGCCTGCGTGCTATTCCTCAGTCTCTGAGATTGCATTCCATCGCTGGGCACCGGCCACAGGAACCCTCGATCGCCTGTTCTGGCAAAACGCAGTCCCGGATCAAGGCCCTCGAGACTACAATTGAAGATGCCGCTATCTTCGGGAGAGGATTGCTGGTTGGAGTTATTGGTTGAAGTTGAACTGCGGCCACCACCTGTTGCATATACACTTCCGCGTTGGGTTGTGGTTGTCGCTGAGCGTTGAAGGGCCATGCCATCCACTGTTCCGCTTGAACTGACCCAGATCTCGCCAATCTCGTCGGGACCACAGAGACGATGTGTGACAGGATTGACGATTGCAACGACCGTGTTATTGGCTATCTGCAAATGCGATATTGTTTGTTTGTATTGAAAATGAGAGGGATGGTTAGATGACAGAGGCTTTGGAATGGATTGTTCAAGTCTTGAAGTCAAATAGAGCGGGATGCTTACAATGCCACTGTCTTGAACCATGACTGTATCTGGGACAAAGGGTTCGATCGTTAACTCGGTGTCCAGATTCTGCGTGCCATGTACTTCTTTGACGATGGCGATGCGTCCGCGTCGAAGCGCATTGGCATCCAGCCATAGAGTCGTTTGGCCGATAGACATGTAAGATCGTGACGAAATGGTTGGGTTGAATGCAGGCGAATAAACGTTGGACACTGCCTGTTCTGACAGTCTGTTTGCAGTGAATGTACGCACAAGCGATCTATCTACAATAACCACAATCATTCAAGAGTTGCATATGTAGATTGCATAGCATGCATCCGAGTCAATATCATCAATGCAAAGGAGGTGGAGCGCTGAATACCAAAGCAATAAAACGAACTCACAAATATCGGGTCGCGGTCGACCTGTGAGCGGAATCATCATACTTTCAAGATTGTGAAGCGAAAACGATTTGAATTCGCCAGTGCTCATGATGTTCACAGCATGCACCATCATCGAGTAAGGGGCAACCACATCCTTAACTAAACTCAAAATCAGTATCATCAGTTGATTAGCGGCATGCATGTCTGCGGCATGCCGTCATCTTACCTCGATATTTGTGAACAGTATCAAACCAGATCTGAGGACTGACAAAATAGTCGAATGGCGAGATGATAAAGGTACCAGATCCAACATACACTCCCATAAGAACAGAGTAGATGAAGCCAAGCCCATTCAATGCACGTAAACATGATATAAAGGGCCGCGATGTTGGCGGTGCATGATGTTGCTTCACAGTAATTGGCCCGCCTAAGCCATCGATTCCTCCTCCTGTCTGTGCGGAACTGTTTGGCATGGTCGCTTTCAGCATTCTGCATTGTGTCGCTTGAATTCGACACTGCTCCATCAGGGTTCGGTGCGATACTCTCACACATGTTGCCAGCATATCTGGTGTCAAAGTCACGAAAATCATCGCTGTTGGCAATGCACCGCTAGAACTACCAGAGCTTCCTCCCGCAGCGCCGCCGACTCTGGGCTGATACGTCACATCCTCGCGGCTCATCTTCTTGCCAGTCTTCGGCACTTTAGAGATATTGCACAGTGGAGGAAACGCGCTACTAGTCGCAGCATCCTTGAGATCAATCTTTGAATTGGAACTTGCCAGGTTCTGTAACGCGGCCTTTGCACAGGCTGAAGCAATGGCATCTCTCACGCTGCGTGACCGAAAATCTTCCTCGACAGCCGTGGTAACCAGGATCTCTCTGACAGAAAACATCTCGACCAGCTTGACGAGCAAAGGGATGTCCTCCTTGAGTCGGTTTGCATCAGGTGGGTGGATTGGTATACAGATGATGCCAGCGTACAAGCATGCCCAAACTGCAATGTGGAACTCGATGCCGTGACTACAGATCAGAAGCACATGGTCGCCAGCAATAATGCGACGCTTGGTGAGCAAGTAGATGGCCAATGCATGGATTTTCATCGAGAGCTTTGCAAACGGAACTGTTTTGATTTCCCGTGCACGCAGATCAAGCTGGGTAAATGCTGGCGCGTCTGGCGTAGTTTCAACACGCCATGTGAGTAGATCGACGAGTGATGTGAACGTGCGCAGATCTGTTGGATGCTTATCGTCGTAGATCGGCACATCCTTCATACTGCCCACAATCTGCGACGCTGCTGGTGTTGGTGTTGCGGTTTTGGTTGTGTTGCTGGGATCATCGAGCATTGAGCTAATGGGCCCGTTTCCCTCAATCAGTCCACCAAAGATGATGGGGTCGCCGCCGAGATATAAATGAAGCATGTACAGAGATCCTTGCAGAAACAGTGTGCGGCAGGCGTCAATGTCCAAGGGAGCGAGTCTATGAAGCGTTTGTTTGGAAATCTCGCCAACAGAGTTGTGCGTGACCTGGATGATTCTTCTGGTATCGAATGAGGCAAACTCGGTCTGGAATCCAGATGCGATCGTCCAGTCTGTTTGCAGACGTGGCAAAGTATTGGGTCCACAAACGGCGACACAGAACGTTTGAAGGCCATGGATACGATAGAGAGAACCTCGCGTTTGCATCACAACCTGGTCGTAGTCTTCACGCGTAGTTTCAATGAGTACGACTGGAAGGAATTCGCCACGAAGCTGGATATCAAAGCACGCTCTGTGAAACATCGATAGCATTATCTCGTAGATCAGTCATCCGACTACAGCATAGCATTTGAATAAAAGTCGCTGCTCTCCACACCAAAGAGCTAAACAATTAGTCTGGGAACTCACATGCAAGAAACATCTCCGATCTGCTGAACAATTGTTTGCACAAGATGACCACTGAAATGGAAATTGATATCTGCGCGTGGATCGTTTTGAATCGCTGTTGGTGGCATTTCGGAAGGCTTTACCCACGAATCGTATCCCTTTGCCTGTGCCGGTGCAAGTGATGCTGGCAACACTGCCTTTCGCTGTAGAATGATGTCTGCTGCCGAGCCAAGGATGAACAGCTTGGGCTGGGACATGGCTGCTGCAACTGCTATTTGTTGCTGTGTTGGATTGGCGCTTGCTGACTTCTGTGCATTCTGCGATCCCATCACTTTGATAAAGAATCCATACAGTCCTGTACGGATATAGTTGAGTCCGATGTAAGATGCAACCAAGCTTTTCTGATTGGATGGTCCTTCGTTTGTGTTGGTTTGGTCAATCTGCACCAGATTAAACCCGCTGATGCTGGTATCAGATGTCGATGTAAAGACAATCGGATGTGCTCGCAGTGCAGTCTCGGTGAGTTTCGGCAGCATACAGAATCGACGGGGTATGTGCTGGCTGCTGACCCAGATTTCACCGATGCCGCTCTGTGCCACAAGTGCATCTGTTTCATCGTCTACAATAGCGACAGAGACTGAGAGTGCCAAAAACAACGGCACATTGCACGAGAGATGAAGGTTATCTAACCAGTCAGTAACTCCTTGTTGCTCTAGTCAAGCTGTTTGTTCAGTCAAACTGACCTTGTTGGACGATGAATCCACTGTCTCTAATCTTGATGATACGCGGATCAGCCGGATCATGATTCAGAACCGGTTCAAACTTACGATTGTGAATCTCAGTGACTCGTACGGCATGAGATGACATGGTACTGCTACTCTGGCTGAATCCAACATCCATGGATATAATCAGACCGCCAAACTCATTGAGTGTTGTCAGAGAGCCGACAACATGCGGGCCAGCAATTCCATTTGGCAGGAACACGTTGGAAAGAAGTTCGGGCATGCTGATTGGCATCGCGTCTGCATTGATGACAAACCGCGCAAGACTCGATAGCTCGTTGTGTAAACTTGCACTGAGCGATGGTTTACTGTTTGCTGCAATCAAGATATGTGCCGAGGCGGGGTCGGTCACAAACGTTGTCACTGTCACAATCATACAAGCCTATTAGCCCATCCCATTCGTGTGTGTGTTTGGATTGGATATCTGGTTTATAAGAGGGCCAGTCAACAAATCATAGATAAGGGCACTCGAGTGATTTATACCTTTGTATTTGCCGATAGATGCCGACCATAGCTTCGGCGTTGTTACAATCGCTTCTGGGAACACGCATGTCCGACATCCAGAAAATACACCCAAAAAGCCTGCAAACAGCAGCCCAACATGCTGCCTTGGATCCAAGCACACAGCAATAGTATCTCTAGTCCCAACAAGCCCGTAAGCTTCAACGACCTTTTGGCACTGCGCAAGCACCATTCCATGGTGCACCTCAACACCCTTGTATTCTCCCCTGGCATTTTTGACAAACTCGATATATGCCACCGTTTCAGTAGCATCGACTGTAAGTGCTTCCTTTACCCACGCAGGATCCTCTGAAACGCCATTTGCTGATCGTGCCGACCGCTTACTGACAGTAAACGAGCCAATCTCATTGGTTTTGATCCATTCAAGTTTAGGAATTCCTGCACCTCCCACTGCTATCCCAACACCCGTGCCAGTAGCACCTGCGCCAGATACAATCAGAGTTCCACGCTGCTTGCCAACCGATGCATACAGCTTGGTCAACACGCGAATATTAGCATCGGTCGTCAAGCACATTTCTATACCACAGTTCTCCAGCACAAACTCTAGTTCCGAGAGCTCGGTTGAGACATCAAGTGATGTTGTTACAATGGGCACAGCGACCAGCGACACGAGAAAGCATGCCAGGAGCGATGCAAAGTATTCTGTAAAGTCGGCTGTGCGATAGAGCAGTGCAACGCGTGATGTTGGACGCAGTGTGCCTGACTGAAGACGCTGGCGAAGATGGCTAGCAATGCCTAGAACGCGATGATATAGCTTTTCGTGTGTCTGTGGTGGTAAAGGATCCTTGCCGCGCGTATCCAAGGTAAACAGGATCGAGTCCTTGTGGGGTTGCGGAGTCTGGGCTCGATGGCGCAAGAACGCGACAATCGACGTGGGCGAGGATGAAACTGTTGCAGATACATCCATGGTTGCCGTAGTTGCTGTCGTGTCCGAGTCAAGTGTGTGGATGGATGGAGGCTGCATCGACACTGGAACCGTGGGGAGGAGCTGCCCAGGAATCGCAACACGTGGCATTTCGTTTTGTGGTCGCTGGCTACTGAGGGGTGAATGGTGGCGGCTTGCAAAAATCGCCGGTAGAGGTGCCTTGGAAGACGAAGATTGGGCACTTGCAGGTCCTCTTGATGGCGACAGCGAATGCGTCTGTACGCCAAGCTTTGGTCCAGCAAAATCCACACCCTGGCCGTGTTTTGGGATCTCAATTGCTTGAGATGCAGACAGTGAAGTAGATGGTACTGCAAAAGCTTTGGCTGATTTCCCATCAGCATCTGATTCAAAGCAAGTTCGTATTGCCGGCTGACTGGCCACAGTCGACGACTCATCTTGGCCAACTGATTTTGAAGCATCAGCCACAGTACCCAGTTGTACAGTGTCAGGTCGAGGAAATGGGATTGCCAGAGTGTCTGCGCTTGCAAAGTTTGGATCAATCGGCTGATACTCTTCCTTGACCTCTGCGATTGCGTGCAGATCATTCTGCGAGGGCATGGGTGATGTTGAGCGTGATGCGATGGGCGAAACAGTATGGGAACTTTCGGCAGAGGAGGCAATCGACCCATCAGACGACGCCAGACTTGACAACGACTTTGAGTGGGTCACACCTGGTACAACGAGCGAGTCAGCAATCGAAGGGCCTTCAATCGTTGATGCACGCTCAGAGACTGCATATTCTGAGATCGGCGACGGATTGATCAGATTGAATTTAGGTTGTGTGTTGGTTTGAGGTGCTACGGAGGGATCTATAGGTAGCTGCTGCTGGGCAGGGGTTGCTACTGCACCCATCTCGATCACTGGATGAAAGCCGCTTGCCTGTCGATCTGCCATTGGGACCTGTGAAGAGCCAAAGATATACGGTGCGATGTTTGGATCAGCAAGCAGATGATGTTGATGATGGGAAGATGGTTGAAAGGAAGCCATGGTATGAACAGGCTGCAAGCCCATGTGTGGAGGATACGACGATATTGGATATCCAGGCTTTGGTGCTTGCAGTGGAACTTGTACGGGTACCGCCATCTGCATCTGGATTGGCATTTGGATTGGCACAGATTGCTGCTGTTGCTGCTGGAGATAATATGGCGGATACCCGATTGGCAACGGCTGCTGCTGTTGCTGTTGTTGTTGTGTTGGAGGAGGTGGTGGAGGAGGAAACTGTAATGGTATCAATCGATGCAGCGACGCAGGTGGCGGCACAGCATGAAGAGGATAGCGCGACGTTTGGTCTTTCATATGCGCTGGCTGGAACTGGACGGCAGGATATCGTTGGTCAGTATAGGGCTGGCTCTGTTGATATTGAGAAGCTATCCAGGATTGTTGTGGAGCAGAGGTTGCAAACATCTTTGACGATGGCTAGCCGGTGCCGGTTTTTCGAGAAGGGTTATGCCATCAGCAGAGTAGTAGAGAACAAGCATGGGGTTGTTTAAGGGTGTTTGTTGAAGCAGCAGTGCGTGGGAGCGAGATAGAGGCAGAGAATGCGGTGTTGTGTGGTGTGTATTGAACGCGTCAGAATCACCAAATCCAACAAACAATGCAATGAACAACACAACAAGCAGCACTATACCTGTGAAGACTGTTGCTGTTGAAGTTGAGGTTGCGGTTGGGGTTGCGGCTGTGAGTAGAGATGCGAATGCATGAGAGTTGCATTTGCTGAGCCTGCAGGCAGACTCGATGGTGGCAGTTGTGGTTTTGGCGCGTTGCCATAAACGACGTTGGCGTTTCGCGACTCCATCTGATTTGGAAAGCGTGACACTTCAAATTTGAACTTTTTTCATTTT
>JH392967.1:0-15353 GCA_000235945.1 Homolaphlyctis polyrhiza JEL 142
GCACTTGATTGAGGATACAGCGATCATCAAGTGTGTTTGGAGACAGCATGTTGAAATGAATTTGCAAAAGACAATCAACAGGAGCCGCAGCCAACGAGACTACGAGTATAACAAGTAATTCAATATGTCAAGCGTGATTCGAGTTGGAACGAGGAGATAGCGGAGGATAGATGGGTGAAATAGCATCAGTGGTCACGTTTTCGACCACTCATGATAAATATCAAGGAGAGCCTCAGCGTCGTATGCTTATGAGATGGAACAAGAGTAAAAGCAACAAAGAAACAGCAGATCCAACAAGCATCAGCCCGTCAATACACCACAAAATCAGATTCTATTCAACAACAAAAAGCAACCAGTCATCTCAACCAGTCATCTCAACCATAAAACACAGTGGGGGCGGGTTTCTTACCAGCATATCTTAGTTGGTGGTTTCTTAAAGGTCTACGACTCCACAAACTCATTTGCATACGCTTATCAAGAGTCTTTCCAAGAACACACGTGACCATTGTTGCAAGGCTATACTGTGTCTGTGGCTTGATGCCGTTGGCTGCAAATTGTGCTTCAAAGGCTCTGAACGATAGAGTGGATACATCCACTAGTTCAACTGGATCAGGCAGTGGATCTAGAATCGATTTCAGCTTAGAAATGTCTTGTTTGGGAGAACATCCTGCAATACACCGAGATGCATTGATAGCGTTTGGGTTAGAGTGAGGCGAGAGGTCAGAGTAGCAGTCCGGGTTAGAAACTCTTGTGCCATCAAGGGTGAGAAGTGCCTACAGAAAGTTGCGCATGCAACGATGCAGCCCAATTGGATCAAAGATCAAGTAAAGTGTCGACTTACCAAGCATGATCAAGTCGGGTTTGGTAAACAGGGTAGTGAAGACAGGCAGCAAGTCGCTTGGCGCAAGCCCAATCATATCCACAATGTAGTTGGTTCTGCTGCCTCTGCTATCCAACGCAGCGATCTGAAAAATACAGACATTGTCGGAAGATTCGTCGTGCCACTCGGCGTCAATGCCAATCATTTGTATCTGTGCAATGTGCTCGTGTAAAGCTTCGAGTTTAGCAGTAGTATCAACAAAGATGATGGGAGTTTTGCTGGTGTACAGTGGTAAGAGCAAAGAGGATCCCTTGGCGCCACGCCGAACAATCACACTGTTTTTCCTGGCAAACGTGTAACCTGATGGACGGAACAGCTGCGGATTATTGGCCGAAGCAACGGGGAATCGTCGAGCAAGGTGTGGTAGAATGAGCGAAGCTGCAGGACTTTTGTTGACCTGGAAAAGCGCGTTTTCGAGAAGAAGTGCTTCTGCATCAATCTCGGGATAGGAGTTGGATGAGCTCGAGGCTCGATCAGTCGCATTGCCAGCAGTTTTCTCGTTCAGTTTATCAAAGTTTAGAGCATATTCAATGCGGTCAACGAGAGAGTCGATAAAGTCTTCACGTTCAAGCTGATCCTCGGCAGTCAGATCCTGGGCATTTTGATCCCAGCCGTTGTTGGCTGAATCAACGAGAGGCTCTGCCAAAGACATGACATCGCGAACTGTCCAGCTTAGAGAGGCAGACTTGCGCGATACATGAATGGCAACAAATGCAGAGACATCGTCATTTGGGAACTTGGACATAATCTTGACGACGGCTTTTGAGTAGTTTCGAGCGAGAGAGTGTGAGAGCATGTTTTCAACCAAGGCCATTCGGCATTTGTTTTCGACAAACTGGTAGAGCTTGAAACGAGTTTCGGTGCTGCTGCCAAGAAATGTGATGAGATTAGAGACATCGCCGTCATCAAGAAGAACAGGGAACATCCTGTCAAGGTCGATATGGCTGTGCAGGTTGTTTGAGCCAACGATGCTGGCATAGTCAGACATTGCTTTGATTGCTTCCAAGCGGTCGAGGAGAGCAAGAACCACAGAGATGTCCAGCAGAGCGGCATGCTTTGGAAGACGAACTGGAGCAGGCGGATGCACAAAGTAAACGCCAAGTGGAGCAGCCATTAGATAAGCTAGCGGCGACGATTGTGGTGAAGCGAGGATGTCAGCAAGATTGGCTGTGTGGTTGCGGCGAGCAGCGTGTTGGAACGCGGAGTATTCCTTCCATGACTCTGCATCAATGTGCATCCAGCGCAGCTGCTTCGAGCTGGATCCAGAGGACGCTGCACTATTGCTGTCGCCATCGCCGTCGCCATCGCCGTCGCTGTCATTCGTGGGATCGTTCTTCTTATTGGTGTTGATGTTCTCGATGATGATGCGACTGGACTCATGGTCGCCATCACCATTGCTATCGCTGTCGCTGTCCATCGCATTGTCGGCATCAGGCTGCAGCAGCTCAGCGGGATCCAGACGAACGTAGCGCACGCTCTGTGAAGCGGAGCGCACGTTGTAGTAGAACTTGTTCATGGCATCGCCGAGTCCACGAAACAGTCGCCGCTGTGCACAACGAACACACCAGCATCAGCATCAGCAACAGCAATCGCATAATGCAGATAGCACAGCGCATACCTGGACTGCCAGGCTGCCGCCGACTGACAGCGATGATGGCGAAGGGGATGATCGTGATGGCGATGATGAAGACGAAGGCGACGAAGGCGGCGGGACGATGCGAGCGACATCAAGCAGCAGACCAATGGGATCCGGCGATGCAGCGACAAGTCTTCGAAAGAAGTTTTCTGGCAGCGAGCGATTGACGGTCGCTGCTGCTGGTGCTGATGTTGCTCTCGCTCCGGGAGTTCTGTTGTTGCTGCTGTTGCTATTGGCCGCAGTCAGATAGCGCTGCAGCGATGCCAGCACAGTTGCTGCATTTCGTGTTGCCAGCGCAGCCGACACTGTGGTGGCTCGTGGCACTGCGATACCGTCCATACTGCTACTACCAGTAGTACTGTTGCTATTGCTATTGCTATTGCTATTGCTAGTACCCGTAATACTAATAGTATTACTACTATTGCTGCTATTGCTATTAGTAGAAGGTTTGAACCTGAACTTGGGTCCAAGCAATGCGGCCATGTTCCACCGTTTCATGCGGCAAATTCATTCATCCAACTTGCGATGGTTCCATCTCTGCAACTACTGCGCTCTTGGCGAGATCGCCCCGTGCTGCCGCATCCTCTCGGTGCTTCGCACGCTCTGCTCTGTCTTGCTCCCACCTGTCCTTTTGCTTCTGCATATCATCCTCGACCCGCTGCTTGAGTTTCTGTGCATCCGCCATCATCGCATTCACAAGCCAATCCATCCCATCGCGCACATTCTCCTCGTCAAGCCACTCTGAATCCTTTGGTTCTCCTCCTTGTCGTACTGGTGTCGGTACAAGACTACAAGCTCTGATTTGTAACCAACGCAGCTCTGAAAAATCTGGCCGCCGCTTCTCAATGTATCCCAGCACATCTTCCTCAGGAATATGCAGTTCAAGCTCTGCTCTCGTTATCAATCTGCTTCGCAACCACCTTATCAGACACTCTATTCAATTCGGCAGGATGACCTGTGCGACTACTTACATCAACAATGGCTTGCCAATCATCTGTTCACACGAGTAGATCTCGAGCATTGCTTCCATCGCCTCGCCAAATCGCTCTCGATCACTGCCATCAACAATATAGATACATCCGTGCCCCTAGTAAGCACTTATCAGTACCAACTGTCTCCAAAATCATAACAGTCGCCATGCTGTCCATTCTTGCTATTCAAGCAAATTGCACACCTCGGCAACATAGTTTTTCCATATTCCTCGAATCTTGGATGATCCGCCAACATCAAAGAATGTCAACTGGACGAGCCGCCGTGTCATCAAATTCACCATAAACCGAAGTAGTTTGCTCATGGCAGATGCTGCTGGAGAACGCCGGCTGGTTGCAGCATGCTGGCGCATTGGCTGTCTGCGCGCGATTTGTCGAGTTGAAAGTGTGGCGGCGAGTGGTTCAGACAATGGACTAACGGCGGCAGTGCGCTTCGTCCTTCTGCTGAGTTTCACGCGTAACTTGATAATCGTGCGAGAGAATCCCCAGCCCGTCTTGGCTGGTATATGCATATCTTGGCATTCCGAAAACCAATACCGTTGTTAGATTCGCGTTACTACTTATTGTTGCGCTGTTCTCATCCAATCAGTACCAAACGCGTCTTTCCCTACCATCTTTGAGACGCAGCAGCAGTGACGATTTGCCAGCACCATCAATGCCAAAGACTGGAACTGTAAAGCTTCGCTTTGTTGATTTGATACTCATTGGTTCAAGTTATCTAGCTGCACCCAAAGCACTGTGACAACCCGCGGTCTGCAAGTTGTTATTCAGAGAATGCTCAAACTATCTGTAGTTTGGTGTCGAAGTTTAGGAAAGTGCTTCAATTCCGATTGAGCAGATGAATCAACAATAACACATCCGTGGCTTTGTCAGCAGCTCGCTGAGTCCTGTTGCGTTTCCTCTTGCCATGCATCTACCTGCTTTTGTGTTTGAACTTGCATTTCCCAGCGATTGGAGTCTCCCGCTCAGGCAAGCAGATACACATTGCTTCTGTTATCGCAGCTCTCTGCGTCTTTGTGGCACCTTGCATCCAGTTCTGTCGTTGCTTCAGTTCATCAATCATCTCGAACACAACTGCTCAGCTGCAGAATAACCTCGGCTTTATTCTTGCCGTTTTACTGTCCGACTGTGCAATTGCGAGTTCTCGTTGTGTTTACAACTTGTAGTCGCCATTCAATGGAATGAACAAGGAGAACATGCGAGAAAAGAGGCATGCTGCCACTATTGATCCTTGTTGAACTCGACATAGGGAGCATTTTGCTCCGCATGCTCATTCTTGGTGAGTGTCTCAGTTTCAGCACCAGTAGATTCGGATGCTTCTTCGTGCTTGGGTTGCTCGGTCGTCTTGATTTCCTGCACAACTCCAAGGAACCTATTTGCAGCCGCACAGTTCATAAAGCGTCATTAAATCACATACATGAGATGGTCTGCGTGTTGAGACATAGGCATTGCACTCACCATGTTGTTGTTGCCCAGAGCAGCCCAGATACAACAAGCAACACAACAACATGCAGGTTGAAGTCTGATAGAATAAGCAGTGCAGCAAAGTTGAGAGTCAAGACTGCAAAAGCAATGTGCATGACCATCTGAACGCGAGGGCTTAGTCCAGGCGTGAAGATGGACTCAAACACTTCGACAATGAGAGGCGTGGGTTGATTCTGTGCCGCGGCAGCCAGCGCAGCAGCTTCTCGTTGCTGGCGTAGACATGCAAGATAATCTTCATCCATCTCAGCATCAAGCTCGTCTGCTATTTCATCGTCGTCACCAACATCGTTGTCATCGTAATCGTTGTCTTGCTCTTCTCCTTCTTGATATTGATACTCTGGATCCTGTTCATAGTTTGCATCATCGTCTTCTTGGCTATATGATGGCTCGTTCTCTGACAGCGCCTCGGGATCCAGCAGCATACCAGGCTGTCGCTCGATAGAATACTGCGATGCGGACAGATCTTCGCTGGAAACAGCTGCATGTCCGTAAGTCGGTGGCACTGCCGACAAATTGACATCAGAGCCAAAAGCAAGGCTTGTGTTGGTGAGTTGGTCGGCATATTCAAAGTCGACTTCGATCCCAGATGCAGGACGCTCGACAATGACCAGAGAGTCATCGGTTGGATTTGATTCGGCGTCGGCATCATATGGGCCCTCGGTATCTGTATCTGACTTGCGGGACGATGTCCGTTGTGTCGATACAACATCTGTCTGAACTGGCGCAGTTGATGGTATTTTGGATCGCATCTCCTCCTGAGCTGTGATTTGGCTTTGGGCAGCTACCGGTTCACTGATAGCTGTCGCTGATGCTGAGCTGTCTGCAGGATGCATAGCGACAGCAGATGCGGAGCTAAGCCTCTGCTCGGCGAACTCCGCCCAGACGCGGGTCTGGTCGGTGTTGTCGATATGAGCAAGAAGCTTGTTGATGTGTGCTTGGTCTGCATGACTGGCGGCGGAAGCAGAGCTGGCATGATTGTCCATCACAGTTGAGCTGTTGGTGCCGTGAGGGATGTCCGTCGTTGCTCCAGGTGTACTGCGGTGTTCGTGTTCGTGATTGTGATCAGCCGGCTGCTGCTGAGATGGCTCTGGCCCAGATGGCTCGCTGTGTGGATCAGACGAGCTCAGCGACACCGAAGCAGGCTCGATATCAGCGATATCAGCGAGACCTGCGTGCTCAGCCGCAGCAGCAATCGACGACAACTCGTGCGCAGTTGTTTCTGATGCTGATGCAGCAGAATATTCGAGCGAAGGAACAGCGGCAGAAGCAAGCAGACCAATGGCCTGGTCCAGTTCGCTGATCAGCGCATGCTCGATGGCAGACACAACTGTATCCGCTGCTTCTGTCTCGGCTGGGATGCGATTCGGCGAGACTCGTCAGTAATCCAAGACCCAGCAAGAAGCAGTGCAATACAGCGAGCAGAGAGCGCACCTTTTGGTCTGTGCTGTTGGTGTGGGCTCTGGGTCTGTTTTGCTTCTGTCGTCACAGTGTTTGGGTCTGTGGAATCAGTTTCCATTGTGACTGATGTTGTTGTTGTTGTTGTTGTTGTTGAAGCAAGGTTCAAGCGTTCTTCATTAAAAGCTCATTCCACATCTCAATCACGACTGCAATCCAAACATACTCGGTGCAGATCACCATGTGATGCACAATGGCAATTGATACGGGCAAAGTAGAGCGATGGTGGAATCTTGAAAACATCGAATGAAGGAATGGATGAAATGCAGAACAAGCAGGACTGTGTGGATTGCATGTTCTTTTCGCCCATTTTGCTAGATCTAGCAAGTTGCAAGTTAATCTCGAGTTCAAGACAAAACTAACACCAAAACATGTATGTTCAGCGCGACATGCTGTGATACTGTAATCATATGGCTTTCAAAACCCAGTTCGCTAACAGCTCAGCATCTTTGCGCTAAAGAAGCTAGATATACGTGTTATTGTTATCCCACATGCAGGAGCAGCAGCAAGAATGGCAGCAAGGACATCAAAATGAGCAGCATCGCCAGCTTCTCCAGTCGTTGGGTCTTGGCGGCGAGCAGACGCCATGGGCTGATGCTGAATCACGTTTCCTCGAGATATTCTATGGCAAGGAGTTTGTATTGACATACGAAAATATCAGAGAGCCAGCAGCCAGGAGCCATGCCAAAGTATCGTTCGAGGTTGCAAAGCCATTACGCCAGCAGCAACGCAAGCTCAAACACGATACTGTTGTTGCTTCGGGAGGTCGCATCGTGAGACCTCATACAGCCGAGCTCGCTCCAGATCTGAGGCGTACTCTGGCTGCGTTTCCAGAACTCGACTCTATTGCTTTTGTGCGTCCGCTGGGTCTTGGTACGCCAGCTGCAACTCCTATGCCCTCGCATCCAGCATCGGGTGGTGTAGCTTCGACATCAGCAAACACGCTTGCCCGATCTGAAAGCCGTTTATCCCAGCATTCGAGTGGACATCGCCACCCGTTACGTTACTGGCGCAAAGCATCTGCTGGCTCAGTCAGCGAGCGAACATCAGTAAACCCTATTCGGCCCATCTCGCGCGATGCTCAGCGTATCTTGGCAAGCATTCTTGGTCGAGAAGGCTATATCAAGCTGCAGCAGATCTCGCCATTGTCAAAGAACAAAGAGTCGCTCTCGACGCTCGATGGTCCACCCATCATCATTGCTGCTCAGCGAAAGCAGCATAGGCGAACAAAGACAGACGCGGACATTAGCAGCCTCGGCGTACTCCGTGTGCATGTCCGCACCGAACTAAAGCATAATCAGCACCAGCACCCAACGTCGCTTGGTCGCAAGGGTGCTGCAGCCCATTTCAATGCACGCGGTATATTCAACAAGTACAAGATACCAAAGCCATATACACGCGCGTTTGCACTCAATCCACCAGCTATTCGAAAGCTCCCGCCTCTGCCGTCAAGCAGAGACCTGCACAGTTCCGGTGAAAAAGGAACCAATGAACAGCCAGAGGTTGACGATATTGCTAGACCAGCCGAGGCATATCAGCCATTTACCAGTCCACAAACACGCAGAAACACGCGCCTTCAGGTCAATGTCGATGCGATTCTCGAAGAGGAAGAAGAAGAGGAGCAAGGCCAAGAAATAGTTATAACCACTATCGATGGCAACGAGGACAAAAACAAGGCTGTCAATGATCTAGACACTGACAGCGAAGACGAAAGCGAATACCATGAGGAAACCGACTTGAACATTGTCAAAAGTGCAGGCTCATCCAAGTTACAGGCAATCACTCCCGCACGTGACCTACTTCAGGTCAATGTAGATATGTTTCCATCCAAACCATCAACAGCTCGGTCAGATAGTTCAACAATCACGGACGAGCAGCAGCTCAGAATGCAGATCAAGTCGCCTTACACAACGATTGTGACAAGCAAAGCAAACACACCTGTTCTGTCGCTAAATTCAACGCGAACAACTCGAAAGCACATTGGAAACGTGTTTCCCATCGACTTCTTCATTGATCAAGAGCGCACGGATATCTTGGTGAAGATGCTCGCTGAATCTCAGGCGCCAGTTGTGTGCAGAGCTCGTTTCTGGGAAGAACCAAAAGGCGCATATTTCGAATCACCCGAATGCATTTGCAAATGTCTGATGATTAGGCCAGAAATGTGGAAACGATGCAATATTGTTTCGTACGATGTAACGCGGCGCCGATTTGCCGTCGAGTGGATCGACGATTCGTTGCCAGAGTCAGCCTTGACTGCAAGCAAGTCTTCGCCATTGTCACATCTCATCAACTCAAAGCTCATCAGCGAGATCCTCTTTGAAGGCGAGACACACAGATCGCTGTTCAATCAGCTCATTCAAGCCAAAGCTATTCGTGATGACTATGAGTTCAATCTTGCCATGGGAGAGTATATTCGAATCATCAGACCAGTGATCAAGCCTAAAATGCGCGAGTTTCCGCGAGAACTGATCGAAGGTATCTTTGCGCATGTCAAATCTGGGCGAGAAGGACTGCCATCTCAAGTGAACGCAACGTTGCTATCGTATAAAGCAACAACAATTGAGCATCCCGGCCAACAAGCTGTACAGAACGCAGTTGATATGGGCAATGCTTTAGCAGATGAGGAAACACAAATCAAACAGCTTATGGAGCAAGAGATGTTTGCAAGTCAGTTGCTTCCAATCTATCGCGAACTCAAGCGTGACTATATTACTTCGCAGCTCAAGTCTATGCTTCTCAGCAACGAATACTTTTTGGCCAGTATACCAAGAACGCCGAACGCTTTCAACGATACATCAACTGCATATGACACAATCACTCGCATCTGGTCATCCATACGTGTTTCCCAAGACGTCAGTGCTGATGGACAGCTTACGTCTGCGTTGGAAATCTCAAAGAGAATAGCACCAATTCTCAACCTTCGTGTCTCGCCATCATCGCAGGAAATTATAGGATCACTGCGGAAATCCATCCACGATCTATTCACAACTCCGCTGCTTGATACGATGAAAAGCCATGTGACGCGAGTGCATCCGACCAAGAAGCGACTGCAAGTTATCGACTTACAGGCGATTGCTGCACAGCGAGCAGCAGACAGCACTGCCGATCAGAGTGCTCTTGAGACTCGAACTGCCCACGGTGCACCTGTGCCTGTAGCACCCACAAAGAAAACAAAAAAGTCCAAGCGACAGCTTCGTGCCGAGAAGATGCAAGCACAACGTGCTGCAGCAGCAGCGGCAGCAGCCGCGAGTGCAACGATGGCTGGAAAGCCTACTGCATCGGTAGCATCGACGGAGCAATCTCATTCAGCATCATTTCTATCAAATGAGATCAAGACAACAGAGATCCATCCGATCCAGGACAGCACTGGCGGTATTTCATTTACGGCCGGCGATTTCCTGGACATGTGCGAATGGTTGCAGATTGACTTTGACACAACGTTTCGCGAGCAGCTTCCAATCATTGTGAATGTCGCGCTTCGTCAGCTTCTTGAGCAGTTTGGCCTTCGAGAGCCGGATGGAGCACATATCCCACTCAAGTTGACGCTTGAGCAACGCAGCCAGCGAGTTGTTGAGATTCCAGAGTTTTGGCAGCGGTTGCACACACAGTACATGCAGCAGCTGCAGCAAGAGCATTTGCGACAAACAGGATCAGCAATGAGTCCTGCACAGATTCAAGCTGCAATGACGCTGCAGGATATCATTCGATCGCACCGTAAATCAAACGAAGAGCTCTTTGTCCGCGCTGGAAAGCTCTTGACAGTCATGACGCAGACAGTTGCATCTCCGATTGTTGGATCACGAATCATGGAAACCTACAAAGCAGTGGAGCATGCTCAGCTGCATGTCAAACTCTCGTTAAGCTACAAGGATCCTTTTGTGGTAGCTGCAGCAGCCGCGGCAGCATATGCAGCTTCAATTGAGCAGCACGCAGCCAAGGATCGTCATCGTGGCCATGGCGACAAGAAGCCATCGAAACGCGGTGCTCTTATCAATGCACACGAAGTGGCGCCGCCTCCAGCTCCACCCGCCAATCACACTCTCGAATACGATGTTTCTCTGGACGATCTTGGAAAGTATCTCAAGTCGCGTCTCCTGATTTGGATTCGGCCGGTACCCTGTGTTCTTCCAAGCGGCATCCATTCAAGCCTTCCGCAAAACCACAACTTTATAAAGTTTCTGTTCACTGATCTCGTCGACGATAGCATCGAGGCTTGCAAGCTGCATCATACACAGCTTACATCGCGAATCATCTCGCTTGTCAGTCAGGCATCTATTATCCCAACGCTCACAAACTCACTGGACCAGTATATCGATGCGAACAGACAGTCTCTCGAGCACGTTTATGCAATACAGAAGTTTGTGAGAGTGAATGCACCAACAATCACTCGAGGAATATGCCAGATTGATCATCGACCTATGCATGACAATCTAGAGAAATGGTGCGCCAGGATCATTGAGGCGATTCAGCGTGGTCTCAACCAAAACATATCTTCAAGAGTAGGTGGCATGACTTGCATATATTCTTGATGTTCAAATCATCTCTATCTTAAGCGGCACTATATCGCTGACTGAGCAGCACACTTGATGGTTAAAACTTGTAGGCAGATGCTGTTATTGAAAAATGCAAGTCGTTCTTTGCACTGCAGCCTCCAAAGACGTTTGAAGAAACCAAACATGCGATGAAGGTTCTCCATGAAATGTCGCATACAACAGACTGGGTTCGCGAGCAAACCGCATGGCTAGCACGCCTAAAACAGTTTCTGGAAGAACAGTCCTGGACACAAACCGACCAAGAGTTTTCCAAACTACTTCAAGTGCGGCAGATCCAAGACTCCTTTCTCGATTTTCTGCAAATGCGCGATCAGGATATTAGACAAGTCGGATTATCGCTGTTGACGACTTTAAACACGGAGATTGATCAGTTTTTAGATCAATGGACGATCATCGATGCCGAGGCGGATGCCATGTTTCGAAGGAATGTTCATGTAAAGGCTTTGACGACTGCACAGCCTGGAATCATGTCGCGTCGCCCCTCTGTCTCGAGTGATCAACCCTATTTGCAAATGTCTACAAACCGTCCATCTAGAGCCAGTCAAGCAGCCAGTACCATCGAAAGGCAAGGATCGGATGATGAGTTGTTGAAGGTGATTGGCGAGCTACCAGAATCTACTACGACGAACAACTTGTCAAGCTCGCAAGCAGTTCCAAGACTGTCGGTGTCAGGATCTGGACAGATAGGTATCGTTGCATGGATTTCGGCTGATCTCTTGATTGACTGTGTATATATCTGAAGTCTTACTATATCTATATGACTATAGAAGCATCAGAAGAGGATCAACTTGGTGGTAGCGCTCCACTGGATGTTGATACACTCATCAACAGTATGCGCCAGGAGCAGCGACGCAGCAAGAAAAAGGTCATTGTCGCTTCATTTGGTGAAAATGGCGGAACCCCGACGTTTAGCACCAAGGATCTAAGCACATCTCAGAATCAACATCGATCCCTCTTTAAAGGCGCACCTCATCTACGTGGACTTAATGCCATTGCTAATGACGATATCGAGCATGGTGACGGCGAGCATAGACCCAGCTTATCCGGAGTAGCGTCGCAAAATGCCTTGGAGCAGTCCAGCGATCGATCGAGACGAAGATCTTCAGTACTGTTGGCTGTCTCGGGTGTCGATCTGCCAACCACTGGGTCAGAATCACCCAGATCTGGTCAAAGCTCTGCAAATCCAAACACTATCCGTCTAAGTAGCGTGTCACTTGCCGCCAGTATGAACATGACGATTAACAATCAAGACAAGGGATCAGATCCATACGCTGCTGCTCGTGAGATAATGGAAATCGAGGATCCAAAAACAGAACTGATCGAACTCAAACGAAAGCTTGAAGGATCGAGTTCACATTCAAAGAATCTGCTGGCCAAGATGCAGTGCCTCGAGAACATGATGCGACTCTCAGAGATGGACGCAGTGACGCTCAAGATCTCGACCAGAATGCTTCTGATTGACAATCTGATTCGATTGGGAGAGCTGTTGGACCGATGGCGAGATACGCCAATCGCAAGGCTATCCATTGAAGAGATCGCAGCAACGTCGACTGAGATGATAAAGTTCTTTGAAGATTCGACTCAGTCCAGTTCGCCGATTGTCAAGATTGGATACGATGACTTGCGGCTTTTTATGCAGGTCGAGCAGCCATTGCTTGTCAAACTCAAGAACCCGATCTTCCATGAAGACCATTGGGAACAGATCCGCAAGATTCTAGGGTTTGATTTTGTGGATGACAAGAACAGTTTGCGTGAAATCATCCATCGCAGTGGACATATTGGCATGCCGGCGATTGTAGCACAGATCGAGCCTATCGAACTGTCGGCAAGCAAGGAACATGCAATCACCAACACCATCAAGGAAATCAATGAGCGGTACCTCAATATGTCGATCGAGCTAGAGTCCAACAACAGGTTTGGCCTAACAGTTGTAAAGAGTCTTTCAAACTATATCAGCTCGATCGAGTCGGATCTGTTGACGGTTGGCATGATGATCTCGTCAAAGGGCATGGAAAAGTATGTCACACAGCTCAAGGAGATTGAGTCGACACTGCAGATTGCATCAGGAGCCATGCGCGAATGGGAACAGATGCAGCCACTCATGATCAATGTACATGGCTTTTTCGAGTCTGAGGAAGTGCGATTGCAGCTATCCATCGAGTTGAGGCGTTTTCGAGTCTTTGAAACGGGATACAAGGTCATCATAACAAGTGCACAGAAATACGAGCTGTTTTCGACACTCATTGCAATGCATCCGGATCTGCCAACTTCTGTATCGGATATCAGAGCCGGGCTGCGCAAAGTGATTGACGATGTTCAGGGCTGGTTGGACAACAAGCGACTCTTGTTTCCTCGACTCTTTTTTGTATCAGATGATGAGCTGTTGGAGCTGGTGTCGATCGCAAAAGAACCATCAACAGTCCAACATCAGCTGCCACGGTCAGTGCACATTCTGAGAAAGCGTGATTGCATGTTGTATCACTCTTGTTTGCAATCTTGCTGACCTGGCTGATTCATGAACCAAAAGATACTTTTGTTTCAGCGAATTGACATACACGACCGAAGCAGATGGCGACAACATTGTGACTGGCATCAAGTCACAGGAACAAGAGGTTGTCACGTTCAACACGCCAGTCTCGACGCGCGGCATTGGTGTCGAGCAATGGCTTGCAAAAGTAGAAATCGAATCGCAAGTAACACTTCGCAAGCTGTTACAGCGCACCATGCTTCAACTCAAGTTTGAGGACACTCACCAAAGCTGGAAAGTCCTATACGAGCGAATCGTCTTATCAACACCAACGCAAGTCACGCAGATTGTATTCCAGATCCTGCGCACAAGCGAGCTACAGGCGTGTATCGAAGACGATAATGCACCGTCAATCTCAGACTTTGTCGGACGATCTCGAGAAAACATCAATCGACTGATATTCTTGATTCGCCAGAATGAGACCAATGCGGTCTTGATCAATAACTGGAAATCCATGATTGCGATTGAGCTGTATTACCGCGACTGGGGATACAGCCTTCTTGCAAAACGAGCACACGAGACATCGTGCTTTGAGTGGCTCAAAGGAATCAGATACTACTACAACGAAGAAGACGATGTTGTGATGGTGCGGCAGTACCTGCAGCAAACGCAGTATGGATTCGAGTATTGCGGCTCTGTGCCTCGACTCTGCTGGAGCAACATGTCTGAAAAGTGCTACGCGGCAATCTGGAGTGCAATGGAGCTTAAAATGGGAGTGACTGGATATGGTCCAGTGTCAGTTGGCAAGACCGAGATCTTCAAAGACTTTGCACGAGCCGTTGGAAAGTTTGCAGTGTTCTTCAACTGCAGCCAAGGAGTATCGCCACACGTGCTGACGCGCTTGATGACAGGCATGGCCATGACTGGCTGCTACCTGCTGATGACATACATCGACAAGCTGGAAGATAACTCGCTGGCGACTGTATGGCAGGCAATCATTACACTGCGCGAGCTCGCCGAGAGGAAAGACGCTTCAACGGTTTCATATCTTGGCAGAATCATCAAACTTCCACCTGCAACTAATGTGTGCTTCTTCTCGACCATCTCGGCAGCAAGCCTTGAGCGTCCTGATCTTATTGCAGCCATTCGAGCACAGAGCAGATTGATCGCACTTTCTTCGCCTGATCAGTCGGCTATTGCGTCGGCAATGTTGCATACTGCAGCGTTTACAGATGCTGACAACCTTGCTGTCAAAATCACGACGCTCTTCACGATGGCAAGCGACCAACTATCGCGACAAGCACACTATGATTTCAATCTCAGGACGACCCGCAATATCATCAGACTAGCTGAGATGACACGATTGAAAAGTATGCAAGTCTTTCATAATCAAACCGTGCGTGTCCCTGTGTGATAGCTGACAAGTGTGTTTGGAACAATCTGTTGAATAGACAAATCAGTTGATGAAACATCGGCTGTGCTTGCTGCCATACAGACCTATATTGGTCCAAAGCTGCTCTATGACGACCTGCCCATTTTCTCCAATCTCGCAAGTATCGTGTTTGGCATAGCGAATCTCGAAGTGCAACCCATGATCCTATCTCCCGAGTTGTATACAGAGCAGATTGCCCTAATCAGACCCTATTCGCTACAGCAGCTTGTATCCCAAACGATTGGCCAGTTTGTTCAGATTGTTGAGAATGGACAACATACTCTCGTTCTCGGCAAAATGGGCATCGGGAAAACAAGCCTGATCAAAGCAACTGCAGACTTACTCAGCGCCAACATTCACGTTGTCAATCCGCGTGCACTGCCATCAACGTTTTTGTTTGGGTTTGAAGAATCGACAGGGTACCAAAAGGGTGTGATCGAATCTATCGTCGATCAA
>JH392967.1:23813-35198 GCA_000235945.1 Homolaphlyctis polyrhiza JEL 142
CTGGAATTGTCAAGCGCAAACTGTCTGTAGAAACGCTTAAAGAGTTGCTTCTCGAAACAGTCTATTCGCTCGAAACACGCAGTGTGCAAAACAAAACAAGACTGGCAGCCATTTGGGACGAAACTACGCGAATGTACGACAAGGTCATCTTGAAGAATGGCGCACCACTTGAGAAGATGACACGAGAGACGTTCAACAACTTCTTTACGCATGCAAAACCAATCATGTTTACACCAAGAGCAATGCGCGTTCACATGTATGGCAATGCCATTGATGTCGATAGCATATCCAGCCAGCTGTGTAAGAGTATCTCGGTACTGCTTGGTGTAATGCAACCAACTGCGCAGAGTCTTCGCAGCGACATGCAGGTCAAAAACAAGATTGGCAAATACCTCAACACGCTGCCAACAACAGTCAATCTGCGACTTATCTACGAGAATATGACTGCAGACTCTGATAACATGGTTCGATGCTACTTGATCGAAGAAGCCAATAACTTCCTCAGGCTACTGCGCCGCATCAGAGCCAACTTGCGCTTACTACTGACTTCGTTTTCAAACGGATATGCCACGATGAGTGCAAGAGCCATTCTTGATGCCATTGCGCAAAATCAGGTGCTGCCGGCTTGGATTCGTCGCTCGCATCCGACTGGTGCACCTCTTGATATCTGGATCGAAGATGTCAGCAAACGAATCAAGTTCCTAGACAAGTGGATCTCGCTCGGCCAACCTTGGATTATCAACGCTTCTCTGCCGTTCTCGCTTCGCGCACTCTTACAAACTCTGCGACACAGCTTTGCCGAGAAGAGCGGCACATCAGTTGACAAGGTCGAACTTATGTTTGATCAGATCAATCTGCACCATTTCGACAAGCAAGCTATTGTGGAGATTTCGCAGCGGTACTCGGTTGCAACGGTTGTATCGGGGATTTATATGGACGGCACAAAGATATCAGGAGGCAAGATAGCCGAACTCGACGCGGGAAAACCTGATGAATTACCCATGTTCCTTGTGCGACCCTTGTTTTCAAACACACCCATAGAGTACCAAGCTCAGCTGATACCAACAACAACAAAACTGTTGGCAGACGATGCCGAATATCACCGAGATCGCGATCAGAGTACTGGGCAGCAGGCACCACAGCCACCACGATCTATACCACCCTCGCGAAGGTTCTCTCGATTGACAACACTCACAATGTCTGAGCAGCAACCCGCAAGGACATTGTATGAATACACATGTCCGGTATATATCTCGGAAGAGAAAGGGTCGATCACAGAGCTTCTCGAAGATGGCTCGCGACTGAACCAAGTTTGTCTCTTGAAGACCAAGACCGAGGTTGCTCCCGAGCTGCTAGAACAGCAAGGGTGTGGCATGTTGGTCGATGTTGCTGGTAAACGGCTTCCAGACTATCTCAAATCCGATTTCGTTGACTTCAACTACCTCCACAGTCTCAGCTCCATGTCTGATTCTCTTGATCGCAACATATCGGATGCCAGCCACCATTTCACAATCTACATCTGCTCGTCAAGCGATGCTGAAAACGAACGCGACTATCTGTTCCAGCACGTGTTCCCGTCTCTGATTCGTGACATGGCATACAGGCATATTGATCTCCACTTTGTCGATATGCGATATGGCATGCCGGGACAGATAGACCCTTACCAGCATCTACAAGCTGCATACACCAACATAAAACGTGCGTCGCTCTTTGTGGGTATCTTTGGTTCGAAACTTGGACCAGTCCTTTCCAAACGAAACCTTCCCCAGAATCTCCAAGAAACGCATCCTCTGCTCAAGCACCACCTCGAAACTCCCAAAACAATGATGGAGCTTGAACTTGATTATGCTCTCTCTTCCGAGAACTCGCGTTACATCCAAAAAGGACAGCAAGCGTGTATGTTCTACTTCCGCGATCCCAACTTTGCACGATCGGTTCCAAAGAGCTTCCGAGCGCGCTATGAACCCGACGGCGTTGAAGAAAAGCTTAAACTGGATCAGTTGCGCACAAAACTGTTTGATTTGTTTCCTGATCGCTGCATGACAAGCTATTTGAGCTTCTTCACAAGAGTCGTTGGTCAGGATGTGATGATGGGTGGACTTGAAAAGCTGGGTGAGAGACTGCGTAACGATGTTTTGATGGCGATTCTTGGGTTCGTCAAGAAACGAAGACGCGGCAGCAGTGGCGCTGCTTTTGGATCGCAGGATGTTGACAGCTTTGCGGGTCGCGAGAATGTAACATCAGCGATACTGGGTGCGGTCTGCTCGACTTATATCCCACTCGTACAGGAGAGACCGCAGATGTTGTCATCGGCTATTTTGGTCCATGGTGCTTCAGGCATGGGCAAGACAGCATTGCTATCGTATCTATGCCACGAGTTACCCAAATGCAACGTCGTTGTGCTGTACAACTTTGTGCGGTCATGGGCCGGATCGTTCAATGTGGACGCAATGGTCCAGCGGTTCTGTGTCAAGCTGTTTGGCCAACTGCGCATTCAATCATCGCGGCTGCCGACTGAATCGCACAAACTCAAGGAATACTTTGTCGCACTTCTCAATCAGGTTGTGTTTTACGGCAATCGTGTTGCTGTCATTGTCGATGGTGTCGATCGAATGGTCAACAGTCAGGGGCAGCGCGATGATCTGTCGTGGTTGCCGCAACCGTCTGAGCTCGGCAACGATGCATGCGACAACGTTTTCTGGATTCTCAGTGCGGCCGACGAACAGATGATGCGTCCGCTACGAGTAAAGTACCAAACAGCAGCCAAAATGCCGTTGCTGGCACTGACCGACGACGACCGGCGCAAAATCATTGCAGATCGCAGTAAGCATCTGGGTCTCCGCGTCGAGCCGCAGTCTGTCAAGTTCCTACTCGCACAGCGTGCCTCAGAGAGCCCACTCTATCTCAAAGTTGTCCTTAAAGAGGCTCAACAGAACATGAAAAATGGGCAGTATCTATTCAGTGACTTCCACATCGAAACAACATGGCAGCTATTCGAGCAAGTGTTTGACCGTATCGAGAAAAAGCACGGCGAGGAAGTCATTCGACTGCTATTCAGTTTCCTCAGTTTTGCTCGCAATGGACTGCGCGAAATGGAAATCGTTGGACTACTCAAGCTCAGTCAGATCGAGTGGAATCTAATGTTCGAGTCTGTCGAAGAATATGTCATCAAGACAAGTACGGGCTATATCATTGTGTTCCACGAGCAGTTTACTGCGGCAATCAAGAAGAGATATCTGAGAGCACCATCAGATTCTGAAAAGTACCATCGACTCTTGGCAGAGTTTTACATTTCGATTTGCGATCCTGCTGGCGACTTGTCGTGGCTGGGCAGCAACGATATACGTGCAGCTGATATCAGCTTCCATCATCTACACGCTAAGCGTCCGATTGAAGAAATCGCAAGGATCATGTGCTCGATTGGCTACGTATCTGCAGTGTTCACATCAAATCTTGCACATGAGCTGCTCGGCTACTATTCAGACGCTGTCAAGCTGGCCGTCACGGTCGATAACGCTGTTTTGAGATCTAAGCTCACGGACTACTCCTTCTTCGTAGAGAGATACAGCCACAATCTCGCCATGTATCCCAAACTGGCATATTCGCTCGCCTTGAGTCTTCCGAATGGCTTCTGCTCTTTTGTTCGAGAGGAAGCCTTGGAATCCTACCGCAACTATCGCAGTACAGACCCGTTTTTGAACTGTCTATCGCTTGCCGAGGATCAATTGGAAATGGTTCCTCTGGGATCACACCAAACAAACATCATCTACGTCGGCGTACTAAGCATAGGATCTCTGGGGAAATACTGTGTCTCTGTTTCTGCCGATGCGACCATCAAATGCTGGAACATTGATACATTCTTATTTTACAAGAACTTGCTGGTGGCACCCATCGGCGCTGACATCGCATTGGAATGCTGCTTTAGTTTGAACTTTGCCGACATGGTCGCGTTTGGAACGAGTAATGGACACATTTGTGTATATCAATTGATGACTGGATCAATGACTGTTCGGATCGAGTCGGTATATACCGGAGGAATGCTGTTTTTCTCTGGAGACAATGGCGGAGTTTGGCAGCGTGGTGCTTTAAAGACGCTCGAGTGGGTTGAGTTTGCGACTCAGACAGTCGTTCAAGCGCCGACACTACCATTTGAGGATCAAATCACATCAAGCACTGCGGCAACTACCACCAGGATGCCACACACAAAGGGAGGCAAGGTAGGCTCGATACTGGCAAGATCAATGGACGGTCAAAAGGTTGCATACATGGCGATCGAGAAGCGGAGATACGTTGTCGTATTGGCGACAAAGAACATGAGAGAGATCTGTCGATTTGTCGAGGACAGCGTGACAGAGTCGTCGTCGGGACAGTTCTCGGTTGGCAAGGATCTGCTCGCCATCACGCTTGCAAACGGAGATATTATGGTTTGGAAGATCGATACTCATTCGCGTGCGGCATTGGTACGAATGCCCATTGACATCAAAGTGACATGCCTCAGTGTTGCGATTGATGAATCTACCATCTATTTTGGATCAATCAATAGCACTCTGGGTGTGGCGAGTGTGTCGACTGGTCAGATCTTCAAACGACTGTGGATTGGCGAGAAGACAATGCTTGACAAGATGTGCATAGCGACATCCAAGGGCAAAGAGCGATTCTTTCTTGCATCTGGCCCGAGGCTGTCGACGTGCGATAGCAAGGCTTCACTGCAGCTATCGGGAATCAAGACCGATGCGAAGGGAGATGGAAGTGGGATGCTTTCGAGCAAGCTTCAATCGATCAACGAAACTACATCGATTCCGCTGCGCCATGCAGCACCGATCAGCGCAGTTCTTCCGTTCCGCAAGAAACAGAAAAATGGTGTCGAAGCGATATCTGTTTCGCGCGATGGGAGACTAGTAACGTGGGCCATGTCGAGTGTATACCGTAAAATGGCACCCACACAGGAAGTCTTTGTCGCAGATGATCTCATGTCGTGCCGACTGAATCAGACAACAGGCTTTGCAATCGTGACAGCCGGCACAGCAGCCATTATCTGGAATGTGAGCGACAAACATGAAATGCTGCGCATTACACACAAGCATGCGCTGCGAGATGCGATTTTGATACAGAGTCGAATCGAAGACACTGGGCTTGTGTTGTACACATGGGCGATTGACGGACAGCTCTATGCATGGAAAATCATGGGTCAAGGTTGACTTGTTTTTGACATACGATACGACACCGATGTTTACGCGGTTCATAACAGCGCTGCCAGACAAGCCGCATTCGCCGAATCGTCGAGAGATGCTTGTTGCCAATGACTTTACAGTCATGATCATTGATGCTCGCAGTGGCGAAGAACTGAGGCGGTTTGAGACACGCGGGCATGAAACAGTACTGGACTTGTCGTGGTATATTGATCAAGGAGAAGTCTCACGCGTCATGTACGCCAGCAAAACAACACTCTTTGTTGATGGCCAAATATGGTCATATGGCGGATCTCTTGGCGATATGATCCAGCTGGATACATGCAAACGAGATCCCAAGGGCAACTATGTAGGCTATTCGGGTGTACAGATGAGCGAGCCCTTTATTGGCAAAACAAACCTTGGACAGCCAACGATTGGCATAGTGGTTGTGATTGCGGCGTCGGCAAACCAGCGGCGCCACCGCGTATGTATGCTACGGCATGACAATGCACGTGTGTTGCAGTGGAGCTTCCTGCATGATCCAAGCTATGTTGTCACAGTCGCGACAGATATGATGGTGCGGGTGTGGGATATTCGTGGTCCAGCAGAGACGGCGGCGCGCAGAATTCAGCGAGCCAACCAGACGCCGCAGACACCTTCGGACGGTTTATTTGAAAGCAGTGCGATGGCAAGGAGCATCGACGGTGGACATGGAGCGAATGATGACAGCAAGCGGCAGCGAGAGAACTTGGGTCAGTTTGGAGCAGGATCTGGCGCACGATACCTAGACGGACATGATGCGCGACAGAAGATGGCAGTTGTTCAGCAGGCGCAGTTGATTGGTGCACAGATAGGCGGCACCGTTGGACATGTGCGAGCCATGTTTCCACTTCGGTCGCCATGTACATATCTGTCAGTATCAGAGGACGACTATGTGTTGTATACCGGAAACGAGCAAGGCGATGTGCTTCAGTTCAAGCTTGAGTTTGGAGTGTGCGACTTGGATAAAGAAGGACGATGACAGAATAGGGAGCGATAGACACGATCAAATGAATAGTTGCTGGATGAGACTGAATTGTTGTGGATGAGTTTGAGTGTTGAAAGACAGACAGGATTCTGGGTCAAGATCAGTCAACAACAACAACAGACACTCAACACACACACACTCTCTCTCTCTACACAGCCAGACACTCGGTGAGCAGCAGACGCAGCTGCCACAATCAATGCACTCAACACGCCGCAGCCAGAATCTGCTTCTTAACAGCTGTATTCTGACACTCTGCTGACTGTTGGCTCCAATTGGTTGCTGGTTGCTGGTTGCTGGCTGCTGGTTATCAGCACATGGTTCCAGCACTCGGTCGCAGCAGGATTGTTCTGCGGCTCGCAGCAGCATCGCCCGCACAGACAAACGGAATTCCGGTGATCGCTGACAGACGCTCGCTGTCGCTCGTTGCGCCGCAGCTGCGACCACGCCATGCGCTGCCGTCGCTGCTAGTTCGCTGGGCGTCCACTGATCTTGCAGCTGGAGCAGCAACTGCAGCAACAGAAACAGAAACAGAAACGACAACGGCAGCAGAAACAGCCAATCCACCAGTCGCTGCGAGCGGCTCAGATCGCAAGACCGACCCTCTCTCGGCTCTGAATGCTGCATTGCGCCTCAATCGACTCGAGGAGGCGCAGCGAGTGTATGGCAAGATGCAAGCGAGCGGCGCCGTGGCTAAGCTGAGCCCAGAGCAGTGCACGGCGATGGTTCGCAGCATCCTGGATAGCATGAACAGCAGCACTGGCTCAGGTTCAGGTGCGGGTGCAAACTCCAAGGGAAACTTGGGTCGCGGGCTGCAGCTGCTCGAGCTTGTATGGGCGGATCTCAAGACTGTTGTGGAGTTCACGCCTCCGCAGTCGCTGTTTGAGCTGCTGGGCAGCGGCCTTGCCGACCATGCCATCACTCTTGCCAGAGATCTGCGATCAAAACGTGGTACTGCTGTCGTTGAAGAGGCTTTGATTCGTGCACAGACGTCCACGGAGACACCGACGCCTGAATCGTCTACTTCATCTGCCACGCCTGAATCGCCTGAATCGCCTGAATCGTCTGAATCGTCTGAATCGTCTGCTTCCGTCGTCTCATCTGGTCGCTCTTGGCTTGTTGAACAGCTACGCTCCGAAGCTGACGCGATTGCTGCTGCAGCTCAAGCATCGCTCGCTCTCGCAGTTGAGATTGTCGAGACTGCTGCTGCTGCCGGTTTCGGAGCATTTGGATCGGATCTCTTTGAACTGCTGGCTCATGCCGCTGCCGCAAATGGCAATGTGCAGCTCAGGGAGATCTGGATCGAGCGCATGCAGGCTGCCGGTCACAAAATGTCGCCTCAGACTTATGCTCTTCTCATTCAAGCGAACGGCGTTGCAAAGGATGCGTTCCGTGCACAGGAATGGTTCGAAAAGTCAATCGCATCGCTAAGCTCGCCAACATCTGCTCCCTTTGTCGCCATGGCCCACGCTGCCGTTCAGTGTGGCCGTGTTCCTGCTTCAATCGAGGTACTCAAATCAATGGCGGAAACGCGTGTTGCTCCTTTCACTACTGGGATGCTCAACAGCGTGCTCCGGCTTTTGGCTGAAAGCGCCGATTTCGCTTCGCTTCTCTCGATCTACAAACGAATCGACTCGGAGAAAGGCCTTCCGGCAGCAGACGCAATCACTCATGGCTTTGCGATTCTGGCAATGTACGTTCTCGGAATGCGCTCAGAGTCCCTTCAACTGTGCAAGACAGTCGGCGCCGATAAGCTTCGCACCACCCAGCTCAACCTTGCCGTTCGCATGCTGCTCGAGAACGGCGAAATCGATCTTGCTGTAGACTACGCAAAGACGCTCTTCAAGAACACCACCGCACCGAAAAGTGATCTGCTGTATCTACTGCTGTCGGCAGTTGTGAAATCCGACAAAGGCACTGCAGGCGCCATCGCACTCTTCAAGGAGGTGTTTCCTCCAGCTAACAAGGCTAGCTCAAGCGACAAGGCTGCGTCCGCTGTGCCTGCCAAGAAAAAACCAATGTCTCTGTATGATCGCTCACCATCTGCCGAAATCGCTCTGGTATCGCTTGTTAACTCACTCGGGTCCGACTTCCGTGCCATTCTGGACGCCTGTCTATATGCTCAGTCTGTGGGCATTTTTGTGCGTCTTGACGCCATGCTAAAGCTTAACGACGCATTCAGAAAAGCAACACCCGAACAGATCAAGGCTCTATCCAACGACGACCTGTTTGGACTGTTTCGTGTGTTTGCCGATCCTATTGGGTTAAACTATCGACAAAGCGAAAAGCGCAACCAGAACAGTAGAATCATTCTCTCCATCCTGAAACGCATCAAGGAGCTGGATATGGCGCCGACCGAAGAAATCAACATCTTGGTTACACTAGCGTTTGCACGTGGCAACGATGGGCAAGGCGCTGCTGACTGGCGTGTTGCTGTGCGTCAGTACAACTTTTACACGGTTTTGATCCCAAAGTTTGGTGCTACCAACGAAGGCACGTCCAAACTTCAGAACAATATCGCCCTCATCAATGATCACATCAGCACGGGCAAGCTCGACGAAGCCATGGCTCTATTCAAGCAAGTCCATGACGGCAAATCTTATCTCCCCGTGCAAGTCATCAGCTCTTTAATGGTTGCTCAGTCGAAAAAGCAGAATTCTGGCGCAATTCTAGAAATCCTAAGCACGTCTCTGAAAGCATACGAGGCGCTTCCAAAGAACGAGGGCAACAGTCGTGCTTTGTTCATTCTCTACGATATCGCCATTCAAACCCTTGCTCTCGCTGGGGCTCCGCGCCAAGCATTGCAGATAGCCGTCGAGATGCTGCAAAAGATTGAAAAGTGTCCATCTGCTCGCGTCGTTGACATTCTTTTCTCCGCTGCCAATCGCCCAAGAGCCATGGACCACACCAATGCTGGACGGGTCTTGACAGTGTACGAGGCTGTGAAGCGCGAGTACAAGGATGCCGATGCAATTAAGACACCAAACAGCCTGTATCTCGCACTGTTCCGCGCTTATGGCCTGCTTGACCGTGTCGTTGACACCAAACTTCTAGCTGCTTCGCTTAAAGCAAAGAATGTCCCAATCACACAAGAGATGTACAGAGTCATCATTCAAACATATGCATCAAGTGATGGGCACGAGTCGCATGCGCTTCAAGCCTTTGATGATTATCTTGACAGCATCCGAAAGCCAGCTGTGGCCGTGATCAATATTCTGATGAATATGTACGCCATAAGGCTTGAGAATGGCGATGGCGCGATGCGTATTTGGAATGTTGCTCTCCAGCAAAACGTGATGCCAAATGCAGATACGCTGCGCTACCTTCTCCACACACTCTGCGTGCTCAAGAAGGACATCAAGGCGGCTGAGGAGATTTTTGCCACACTCGCATCTGGTGACGCTGGATCTATTCAGCCTTCTGCAGCCATGTATGAGATCCTGATGCGCGGATATGGACAGGGTGATGAGAAGGATCTTGAGCGTATTGTCACTCTCTTTGATACAATGAGTGCCAGAGGTGTCGAACCCAACCCAATCACCTACGAAACTGCCATCACGACTCTTGCGGCATCCAAATCAGTCTCGCTGGCAAAGCAACTGCGCCAACGAATGATTTCCCATGGCTGTAAGTCGGCGCCACGATGTTTGACTATGGCTGTTTGATCTTGCTGCAACGGAGCATGGCGAATACTGACGATCTCAATGTTATCAACTGCGTCTCTCTTCCATTGGCTTGTGCTGTTGTCTTTATTGGACGGATGAATGGATGTCATGGTGCGTGGCAATCATGAATCCCAGTAATGCCAACGCAAAAGATTGAAAACGAGATGATGAGACTGTACTGGAAACTCGAAGACCCAGCCTCTGCAATGCAAATCTTCAACCAGCTCACACAATCCTCGAGTCCATCCTACCGCGCCAACCTTGACACATACGAGATTGCTGCCGCTGGTCTAGTCAATGTCATGAACGATCGTCGCCAGGCTACTGAGATCATCAAGCGTGCTCAACAGTCTGGCGTGTTTCCCGAGCTGTTGGTCACGGACATGCAAACTCGCGTTCTTGGAACATCTAAAATAAACTAAGGGAGCCGAGGCAAAAAAAGGTTGCATTGGGTGATCAAAAAACAAACCAGCAGCAGCAGCAGCAGCACGATTGATATCTGTGTCGTTCACTTGCTGATTCGATAATAAACGCAATGTGGTTGTCATATTGGAAATGTCAGCTGTGTATCCTCGACACACCTTGAAAACCTCCCTCTCCTCCCCCCTTCCTTCAAGATAGAACGCAGTACAGTTGAGGTTATGTGCTTTTTTTATTGGACTTTCAAATGTGTCCTTGTTATCTCGTGCACTGCATCAACTCTGATTGGTATTGCATACCAAACTGATCCAAAAGCGCAGCAACATTCCACCACATGTCAAACACACATATCGAGAGAGAGAGAGAGAGAGAGTGCACGCGCGAGTCCAAGTTTGCGATGGAAGAAGGGGAGAAAAGGCTATAGATGAGACACGCACAAGCTATTTTTGGTAAAAAGAAGAAGAAAAGAGTAAATTTGGAAAAGAACGAGTATGTGATTGCATTGTGGAGGGTAGTTTTGCCATCGGCCTTCAATTGCGTGGAGTTTGTGGCGAGTACGAAGGACTAATTCGTGCCGCGTCGCCCAAATCAAACACGGTTGTTAAAAGTTACAAAGAAGCAAGGAGGACAGAGTGGGAGGGAGAGAAATCATCAATGAGAACAGTTGAGATGCACAAGTATGTATAGATACAATCACACACAAGAGAAAAAAGCATTTGATGTTAATAAACTGGATAGCAGATTCTGAGAACCAAGGTAGGAATCAATACAACTGCGAGTATCTATTTACCTGTACATCGGCGATGTTGGATCGTTTGCGTTCGGACTGGCTGCTGTCGGCGTCGGCGATTGTCCAGCACCTGGACTGTATGATGGTGAGGTTGGTGAATAGCTTGGTGAAGTTGGACTATAGCTCGGCGACGTTGGTGAGTATGACGGTGAGGTTGGCGAGTAAGATGGCGATGTTGGACTATAGCTTGGTGAAGTCGGAGAATAGCTCGGACTAGTCGGACTGTAGCTTGGTGAAGTTGGGCTATAGCTTGGTGAGGTTGGTGAATAAGATGGTGATGTTGGACTGTATGATGGAGATGTTGGTGAGTATGAC
>JH392967.1:35298-51399 GCA_000235945.1 Homolaphlyctis polyrhiza JEL 142
GATGGCGATGTAGGCGAGTATGAGGGTGAAGTCGGAGAATAGGTCGGACTGGTTGGACTGTATCCCGGACTCTTTGGCGAGTGGAAGAGGCCGTTGGATACAGGCTTGCCAATGGCAGCCTGACCAAGCCAGCTCTTGCCAGCGCCAACAGGCGAGAAAGAAACCTGTCCGATTGGCGAGAAGCTTCCAGACGGCGAGTAAGGCGCAGGACTCGGAGTGCTGTTCCAGTGCGGTGTGTGCGCTGGAGTCATGTATCCAGACTCGATGCCGTCCATCAGATCTCGTGTTTGGTGCATCATCGAATCTGGCTGGATCGGCGCATTGAGCAACGCGTCTTCGTCGAGCAGAACGCCAAACTCGCCTGTTCCCAGTGGCGCAAGCTGTCCAAGCATAATGTTCTCTGAGATGCCCTTGCAGTCGTCCAGCTCGCCCAGACCAGCTGCCTCCAGAAGCAGCTCAACAGTCTCCTCAAACGATGCACGAGCAAGCGCACCAGCTTCTGTTCGGTTGATGCCGTGGCGAGAGATGGCCATGATCTCGCCCTGCTGTGTCATAATGTCCACGAGAAGAGCGAGATGACGGTAGTTGACATAAGAACCATCAAACTCAATGACTTTGCGCGTTTCCTTTAGAAGTGCTGCTCGAGCAGCCTCGATGCCAAGCACCTCCATGATCTCAGGACCAAAGTTGGAGTATGTGCGGACAGGATCGACGCCGTAGTGCGAGAGCACCTTGGCAAGATTGGTGCCGTCAGTCTCAAGGAAGAACTCCTTGTTGCTGTCTGGACTCTGGATGACGCCTGTCATGCTGATACTTGTGTACTTGGCATCTGAGATGAACACGCGCTGAATCTTGTCAACACCGCACAAGGAGATGTCATTGAGCAGATTATGCTCGATCCGACGTAGGAACACATCCTCTTCGAGTTTATCGTCTTCACCAGGAGCACTTTCCTCTGTCTTGTCTGATACAATGCGCACAAGGATGAGGAGTTCTTCAGCGTTATCGTCCGAATGCCACACTTTGAGATCGTTGTCGAACGGCTCCATGATGCGTGCAGCAATAGTCTCCATGGCAAGACCCTTGTCGAGCTTCTTTTGGAAACTCAGCTTGATACGCAGCACCCAGGGTGAGTACTTTGACATGTCGTCATCCTCCATGTCGGCATAGATCTGCATAATCTCACGATCGACCTCGTTGGCAGATTCAAGCGGCGATGGATCATACCAAATCTCGGTCGATTCAGTGAGTTTGCGCAGCGTCGTGTGCTCGATCACACTGTGGATGCGTTTGGCCATATCAAGCGAGTATCGATGCTCCGTATCCAGGTATATTTCAAGGCGCGGCGTTTTGATGTTCTTTGCAACGTTGATGATTTCCTTGAGACGAGGCACACCAAGCGTCACGTTTTTGGAACTCACACCTGCAATCGGAAAATGCGCGTAATCAGCCAGAGCCAAAGAGACATCATGTCAGCAATTTAAAGATGATAAAAACCAAAATATGCAATCCAGAGTAGTCATAGAATATAACGCACCAGCATAGTGGAAGGTGCTTCATCGTCAAAAACAAAACAAAACAAAACAAATGGCGCGTCAGTAACACAAGAACCCTAACCAGCACAGCATAGTCGAGCGACAGATATACCAGACGACTTACTTGAGTGTCATTTGCGTGGCAGGCTCGCCAATCGACTGTGCAGCAATAGTGCCAACCATTTCACCAGGGTGAACAATGGCCTGGTTGAATCTGGCATCAATCTCACCAACAAGCCAGTCAAAAGCCTGAGATGAGAGGCCATACTCTTCAATGACACGTCGAGAAGCCAGAGTCGATCGCAGCAGGATACGGAACAGCAAGGTTGCGTTGTACTGTGCTTCGAGTGACAGCTCGTCGGCGCCACGAACCACGACAAGATTTTGTAACAAATCGCGAACTTTTTCAATGACATAAAACGGATGCAAGTCGGTCGGTTTGGCGCGCTCTGTGCGGAATCTGTTGCGAGCGTTCCAAATGAGCCGCTCCAAGTTGACTGGCAATGCCCATTTATCGGTCGTTGTGTTCGGGAACACTTGCTCGCGAAGAATGTTGCGATCGTCACGGAGCTCGCGGAATTCCTCGTCAAAGATGGTCTGCGAGTTGGGATTCTGCATCATGTTCTCAATGATTTGATATTCGAGCTTGCCAGGCTTTAGCTGGTGAGGTCCGCCCGTTAGATCAATCTTGTATTTCTTGTCGAATTCAGCATGGGACATGGTCATGGATGGAAGCTTTTGTTTCTCGACACGTGCACCGTCCATACCGTCCTCGCCGTAGCAGAACTGAACAATCTCGCCCAGCGCATTGCGGACTGTGCCGTCATATTTAGCCATGACATCTTCCAAGCCTTGACTAGACGGCGCTGAATGTATCCTGTCTCTGCAGTCTACAGTATTGCAATAGTAGATGGATATACATATGTATACAGCAGCAATAGCAGTATTAGACACTGACAACTGGATTGCGCAGTAAAAGAACAAAGGTGAGGTTCATAGCGGGAGATAAACTGACCTTGACGGCTGTATCAATGAGACCCTCACGGCCACCCATGGCATGGAAGAAGAACTCTTGTGGTGTCAAACCACGCAAATAAGAGTTTTCCACAAACCCACGCGACTCTGGCGAATGATCGTCTTTTGTGAAGTGAGGCAGAGTGCGATCTTTAAAGCCAAACGGAATACGTTTGCCCTCGACATTTTGTTGTCCAACACAAGCAGTCATTTGCGAGATGTTGATATAAGATCCCTTGGAGCCGGCAACGACCATTTGCTTGACATTGTTGTAGTCCTTGAGCGATTTCTGTGCGCTTTTGCCTGCACTGTCACGTGCCTGGTTGAGCTCGCGATTGACATGAGATTCAAAACTCTCACGAATTGTCATGCCGGTTAGAACTTCGAGCGTGTCGGTTTGAGCACGCCGAATGATCTTGTTCACTTCGCGCTTGGCATTTGCAATCGCATCGTTAATCGTCTCCATAGTCGATCGATCTGCAATTGTATCACCGATACCAATCGAAAATCCGTTCTGCAGGAGCCAGTAGTTGACAATAAACTGCGTGCCGTTGATAAACGACATGGTGGCTTTGGGTCCAAGCTCGTTCATGGATGTGTGCACAACACCACCCGGTGATGCACCAACAGTCTTCTTGCACAGAATACCGCAGAGTAGCTCACCATCTTCGATCAAGACTTTGGTGTCACCAGGCGAGATGTCCGTTTTTTCGTCATCCGGATGTGCCGAGTGGAAGCCAATCACGTTGATGTTGGGCAGAATCAACGAGATGATCTGCTTCGCAGTCCAGAGCGGGATGGGCTTGAGAATCGCAGGTGCAGGAATGACGCCATCCCAATCTGGAACCCACATGAGCAGATTCATCATCAGGTCACGATGAAGGAACGTGTCGCGGCGTGTAAACTTGCGCACACCACAAAGTGTGTCCTGGACGATACCCATGATAGGTGCGTTACGCTGTGGCGTCACCATCTGAAGAGGCACCATACAGAGCTCCTGGATTTCTGCACGTGTTTCGTGCGACTGTGGGACATGCAGATTCATCTCGTCACCATCAAAATCGGCATTGTAAGGTGCTGTCACAGACAAGTTTAGACGAAAGGTCGAGTAAGGCATGATTTTGACTCGATGGCCCATCATGGACATTTTGTGCAGCGACGGCTGACGATTGAAGATAATGAAATCATCGTCAAGAAGATGCCGCTCGACCTTGTAGCCGTATTGAAGATGGATGTCACCGCCTCGCTTGCTGTAGCGCAAGTCGATACGCTCGCCATTGTCGCGAATCACATACTTGGCGCCAGGATGCTCGTTGGGTCCGTTCTGGACCATACGCTGCAGCATGTCAATGTTAAAGCGCGTGACGGTTTCGGGAAACGTCAAGTTGCGCGCAATGGAGCGCGGCACACCGACTTGGTCGATTGACAGGTTCGGATCACCAGTAATGACCGTTCGGGCCGAGAAATCGACACGCTTTCCCATAAGATTGCCACGCAGTCGTCCTTCCTTGCCTTTCAAACGGGCAGCAACGGATTTGAGCTACACGGATAATAAGTAGATTAGCACAAAACGTTTGAATGAGACCTGCAAGCCATCGAATAACGACAGAGGGAAAACCAAGACAGTCACGGTGACTTACAGGACGTCCAGATTTCTGCATGGCCTGAGGCATACCAGCGATATCATTGTTCATAAACGTTGCAACATGAAACTGAAGTAGCTGCTCAAACTCATTGACAATATGTGCAGGTGCGCCTTCCGTCTCGTGCTTCTTGAGCGAGATATTAGCCTTGATGATATCGGCCAGCTTGTGCGTGAGATCGTCCTCACTGCGCATCGAGTTATCCATGGAGATGGAAGGACGCACAGCCATTGGCGGAACAGGCATGACTGTGATAATCATCCATTCTGGACGTGCCCAATCAACCGAAAGACCCATATCCGTCACATCTTCATCGCTGATCATGCGGAAAAGCTGCAGCGCTTTGTCAGGTGTCATATCGACAGAAGTCGCTTCGTGCTTGCCATCCTAGAGTGCAACAATAGTAAGTATATCAAACGCAGAGAGTCGTGCGGATGAGGTGTGAAAAGCGAGTTAAACAGAGGCAGGGCTCAACAAACCTCGTCCTTGGTGGCACGGAAGTTGGCAGAGATCTTGAGTCCAGACTTTCGATATACAGGCTGGCGTTGGCCGCAGCCGCCATGCGCCTTCTTCGGCGGTGCGTCTGGATTCTGCGCATCTGCGCCTGGCAGCGTGCTGGCATCGCAGACAGTGCGTCCTTTGCATAGACTCCAGACTTCATAGAACCGACGACGACGGTTGCGGATGCGTCGGACACGAGCAAATCGCTCATCTGAATCGTCAACCTATGATTCATTTCAAGCCAGCAGTAGTGTTAGTTGATGCCTGGCAAGCAGCACGAGAGTCACATGAGATTGCAGGTGGGTAGAGACTATATAAATGCCTACCTTTAACTTGCCGCAGTAGTGGCATACACACTCGAGCACCTTCTTGATGATCTTCAGGAACCCTAAGGATGAGTGGATTTGGCAATCAGTCTCTACCTTGCGATGTGTACAAGTAACAAGGCTGTTCAGGGGGGAGGGGGACAAACCTTGATGAAACACTGGCTTCGCAAGCTCAATGTGGCCAAAGTGACCAGGACAATCCGTCATGTTCTCGCCACAAGTTTGGCACTTGTAATTGCGATCAATAGTTCCAAGCCGCGGATCAAGCAAGCCACCGACTTTTGGCCGTTCTCCCTCCATCATTTCGAAGTGCTCAATCTTTGCAACAGACATTGCTTTCTGGAGAAAGCAATGTTTGAGTAATCTAGCCTTTGAAGAATACTGAAGGAGGGATCGAGTAGAGTGTCGCAACGGCGGCGGGAACAAGAGTGTAGGATTGCAACTGTGCTGAGCACAAAGGAGAGTAACAATTCAACTTACAGTCTCATCAGGAGAGAGAACGCCGAACTGAACAAGTTTGACCTTTCGAATAGGTGCAGACGATGGCGGAAAGCCGTGAACGCTTGACGAGATTGCCATTTTTGATGTAGATATGAAGCTGTATATGGCGTTAACAAGAATGTGGCGATTAGCTACGTACTCAAAACCAGCATCGGGTAAATCATGGGGAGCGTCGAAGCAGAAAGGGCAATGATGGATCACAGAAAGATGCCGAGATTGTGTGAAGATGCATTTGCCAGAGAGGCAGGGGAGGGTACGAAAACATGATTGGGGACTCATGATTGCAAACGGCAGTCTTGAGACAAAGTCTGATGATAGAGTTGCTGGTGCCTCACTGATCAGTCACCTTATTTATAGATTGGTTGTTGTTCTTTGCTGGTTGCTGGTTGTTTGGTTTTTTAGAGAAAAAATAAGTGTAGGTACTTTCAAAAAAGAAGAGGCGAAGCGAGTGTAGACAGATGAGCAGTGACTGTGGCGATGATGTTGATCGATGGAAAAGATGTAACTAGAACTGCGATGTAAAAAGTAGAATAACAGGACAATCTGCAGTTCCGATTCATGGAATGAATTGTTTTTAGGCCCGATTAATACAGACAATAAGTAAAATATTTTGCAAGTATATGGACAATACAACTTGCTTAAAAGGAAAGCTCGAAAATGTGGGTGTATTCAGGGTCGCGAATGTGTGGATGTGTGGAATGCAGAGTTCTCAAGGACTGGGAGTGTGCTGTTTTGCTGTTGCGCTTTGCTGTCGTGCTTGTTGGCTCAAAGTTGCTCGAGTTTTCGCAACAGAGCTTTGAGATCGGGCAAACGTTTGTCTGTTGTTTGCGCTGCCGAGACGAGAACGGCAAAGAATCAGCAACTGGGAAGCAGCATGGCGTGGCAGGCAGCAGCAGCAGCACAGCAGCACAGCAGCATGGCAGCAGCAGCATGGCAGCAGTGGCAGGCAGCATGCTTGTGGAGCATACAGCCAGCTTCTCAATAGTCGGCCGGCCAGCAGACAGACAGCGGACAGACGGCCAGCAGGCAGGCAGGCGGAGGGTTGGGGGGGCGGGAGATGAGGGCCAGCGAGCGGCTATTGGTCGGGGCCAGGGGCGACAGTGGCTGAATGGCTGGCTGGCTGGGAGAGTGTTCGATGGGGAGCCATGTAGTCCAAGCACGAGCCACTCACTCACTCTCTCACTCGGACAAGCTTCGGACAGACAAAGGAAGTTGAGCGAGTGCTGGCTGGCTGGCTGGCTGGCAGTTCAGTGAGTGGGCGGGTGGACTGAGCGGTGGCAGCAGTTTCCCCCCAATTCTGTGTTTGTCGCTCGAAAGCGCAGGCGAAACCAGTCTGCGCATATATACTCTCTAATCCTGAGGACGCGGCACTCAAATCTCACGCTGCTTTTTACTATTCCTGCCCATCGTCGAGTCATCCGATCGCTCTCTCGCTCGCCCATTCAACAACATCAGAGTGTGGTTCTCTCTCTCTATTGTCAATTCATCTGATTACAAGAGCGATCGTGTTGAGATCTGTTTTAATTCAAAAAGCGTTTTGTCTAAAAGATACCTGGTCAAAATGGCAAGCACAGCCACAACAGACACGGGAAGAACAAGACCCAGGGTATGAAACATGCCGATACTAAGCCATAGATTTCAATAAAAAAGGGGGGGGGCGTGTCAATGTCCATGAGTTCCAGATGTCTGCGATGATGTAGAAGATTGCGACGTTTGCTGTTGCTGTTGCTGTTGCTGATGTTGCTGGTGCTGCTGTACCGGCAGATGAGAGTGTGTATGTTGAGACATATTAATTGTTATGGCCTTGACTGGCTTCGCATTGACAGATGTGCCTGAGCTTGAGCGAACAAGATTTGCAATTCCTTTGATCGATTTTGGGCTGGACACACCAGAAACGTTGCCAGGTAACGCGCTCGAAGCATTTGCTGATGACGCGTTGGTAGCCGCCGCTCCTCCTCGAACAAGATCCTTCTTGGCACTTCTGGCAACCATCACAGGAGACATGACGTGTTCACTGCTGCCGCCGTGTGGAGATGCACCGTCATTGCCTGCAACCATATCGATCGACCCATTCCAGATGCGCTGCGATGGCACAGCGGCAGGGTATGGAGCCCCGTGCGATACGTATGGTGTAGAGTAGGACTGCTTCATGTTTTGTGGAAGAAGGTTATCATTCGACGATGTGCTGCTTGTCGAACTTTCAAGTCCACCGAGTGCTGCATGCTTTGATTGCAGCCCAGCGCCAGTACCGACTGTTTGAACCAGCAACTTTGCCGTTAATTCTCTCTGCTCTCCTAGATAGTCTGCAAGCTGGACAAGAGTATAGTCTGTATATGCAATTTTGAAGAGTCAGTGATCTGTCTCTGTTTGTGTTTCTGTGCTTGTGTTTGTATTGCATGCAAGTTGCTGTGGATGGCAGCTGAGAGGGCAATAACTTACAGATCGTGACGTCCAATGCACCCTCTGCAACGACATGATTAAAGGTTCATAGGAGGAGGTAGAGAAGGAAGTTAATTGGATTAGTAAATCCTCGCGAGATACAGCTATATGTAACAAATGTCACGATGCACAATCGAAATACAATCTCATAATGTGGCAATCACCTGTCTGGATAAGCAGTGCGAGGTGGATAGCACCAACGATGAAAAGCACCACAGGACGTAAAACAAACCAGATCAACAGATCGCGTTTGCGGACAAGTTTTATGAACGAGAACTGAAGAAACCCAGGGAAGAAAACAAGCGAAAGAACCGAATAAACCTGGAGTACTAGAATGCCAAACACTCCCCATCCAATGGCAGAATCTTATACATTTATATGCACCAAATTGAGTGGTCTATAGCTTAGTATTCCATTGTATCGAGTTCATATGTGTATAGATCAGCAAACACATAAAATGCAAACTCACTCGGTGCAATGGTCAGACACGCATACAGAGTCATGGCAAGAACAAAGACCAGTGCAGCAAATACGAGCCAGACACTAGAAGTTTTGACTTTTGGGATCAACAAAGTTGTTCTACAAAGCGATTGACCCCCAAAGAAGATGCAAAAGGCAAATACAATATCTTGCGATGTCAGTAATGCAATAGTATCCCATAGACAGATCATTGCGAATACACAAGAGTATCAAGGAAACCCCACTTGATTTTGAGAATTAGAGTAGCAAGGAATGCACATAGAGTCAAAAGAAGACGGGCAGAGATCACGTCGGTACTGATGAGACGTCCCTTGATATCAGCAACAGTCAAGGCTGTATCAAATGCGTCTATTGTGTTTAAAAAGAGTAAATAAGTTAAAATCAGGGACAATGAGGAATGTTAGCAATCAAATGTCACGATTGGCAGCTGTGGACAGCCGATGTCGGTGTTGTTTTTGGCAATCCACAGACAATGAACAACCCAGTGCACTGCGAGTTACAAGACATACGTGCGTTGGCGCTATCCCAGTTTGAGATGCCTTCTCGAATGCCAAGAATGCACGAGGCAACAATAGCAAGACTGAGTGCAAAGAGATAGGGTTCTGGACGGCTGGAATTATCAACAATCCAGGGATAGATGTCGTGGCGAGTGGCAATAGCGTAAAATGCAATCATGAATGTCGGGATCGTGACAAAGGGGCTCGCGAGCGCGAGAAACTGCTGAGTGCGATCGATCATCGAGTCCGATGTGGGAGGCGGTATGATAATGTGTTGCATATTGGGCTGTGTTCTGGCTTGGGAATGGTTGCTCTTTTACGGCAACGATGCTGCGTTTCGATATGGCTTTGTGGTGGCTTGTTGATGCCGAGATAAGAGATAGAAAGAGATTGGGAAAACACGTATCTTGATATTGTGCTGGATCAACACAATGGCGACGCAAGACAATCGCAGGCCAGGACAATAGGCCAAAGCAGACAATGGGTTCTCACACAATGACACGAACAGAATATTCTGCAATGCCAAATTCATTTCAAACGCTACAGTAATGAGCGAGATTCGAGTGGGTTGCAAGCAAAGGGCAAAGGATGCCAATAGTGGCTTTTTTAAGCCTTGGCAATACCAATGACACCGCAAGCAAGACGACCGCCAGCGTTGCCAGTTGTCTTGGAGAGCTCGTGGGTGGTCTTGCCAAGATCGTCGACATCGGCATGGATGACAACAGTGCGACTGCATTTGTGGGACAGGTGGGAGGTTGGTTAGCCGTCAGCGTGATGGTAAGGAAGATGGCCGATGTATCAAGAGGTATCACGAGGGAGACGACCTACCCGATGATGGAGTGAGGGCCAATCAGGGGGATCTGGGAATCAACAATGGTGGTGTCGACAACGCCCTCTGCATTGGCAACAACATTGCCAAGATCACCGGCGTGGCGCACAGCGTCGGTGGGAGCACCGTGGGTGTGGCCCTGTGGGTTGAAGTGGGCTGTTGACCAGAGGCAGAGCACAGCGCAAGGGGAGGGACACAGCAGTTAGTTGGATGGCTGGCGAGAACGAGAACGAGAACCAGAGCAAGCAGCTCTGCAGCAACGCTCGCCCGATACCAGCCGCCGATCCTCGTCGTGGATGTTTGATGCTGATTGCATGAACAATGCGGCGATTGCACCATCACATCCTGCATCACGATACGATACCCAATGAACGAACGAGGCAAGGCAGGCAGGCAGATGGAAGGGCAGATGGGAGAGCAGCAGCAGCAGCAGCGAGATGGATGAGAAGCATTGTCACGAGGCTTACCGCCAGCAGAGATGCAGCCGTTGGTGTTGTCGCCAAACTCACTGTGGCGTACGAGGGATGCGGATGGAATTGAGGGTTCCAAGCTGTGAGCAATGCATCCTCAAAAGGCACATGGGATTTCTGACTTGGATCGAGTCCAAGCAAGCAGGCAAGCAGGCAGTCAAACAGCCAGTCAGGATAAACTACTCACTGGACATGGAAGCCGTGGTTGCCCGGTGCAAGGCCAGTCAGGTGAACGTGGACAGAGGTGGGAGCACCGTCGGCCGACTGGGTGAAGGTGACGGTACCGGTGACGTTGGAATCACCCTTGAGAACTGCGACTGCGTTGACCATTGTTGTGGATCGTGCGATATGGGATTGAGAGAGCGAGAGCGAGCGAGTTTGTGTTCGTGATTGGGTCAAATCAGGAAACAGAAATTCCGCCGCATTCTGTCAGGATTCCTCTCCCAGATTTCCCTGCATCGATCAGACCATGGTTTCCGCACTCGCCGAGCTCAAGAAGTGCGTGACCAGTGACCAGTGACCAGTGCTTGTGGCTGGTGACCAGTGCACGGCTCCCTCTCTGCCTGTTACTCTCCCTCCCTCTCTTCCCCTGAGACGGCCAGACGCTGCATCCTCCATCCTCCATCCTCCATCCATCAGCGCTGACAGTTTCTCCGCCACATTTGTGATCGCTCTCGCTTTGTCGATACCCGCCATATATGGAAATCCTATCTGTGATGATCCTATTATTCGCCAATGGTGCGCTGATACGGCGATGCCTGATCAATCAATGGTCGATTGCCGGCCATTCGCATGTGCTGCTGCATACTCTGTCCAACCATCAGGCACACCACCGTTGTTGCCGATACTGGCGACTTTGAGTGTAAGCCTTGCTTGCCATATCGTGCTGTTGCGGCTGTCTCTCTCAATACAGCACAATATAGTATACATCCCGCCTGACCCTCTGCTATCGCCCGCTGCCATTAGCCATTGCCAAGTTCAAGCCGCAGGATGCCACCACAAACCCGTCGCTGATCCTCGCTGCCACTCAGAAGCCGCAATACTCTCGTCTTATCGACGACGCCATTGCCTACGGAAAGGCCCATGGAAGGCAGGATGTCTTGCTTATCCACACAGCAGTCTTGTTCCGCTTGATCTCTTATTGCTGACTCTCTTCTTGCTTCCTGGCACTCGGACGCCACTCTAGCACTCCTGAGCTCCAGCTGGAGCACGCCTTTGACAAGCTGGTGAGCCTCTTGTTCTCACCATTGTCTTTTTGTTCATCTGCTGGCTTCCTTGTTCCCTTGCTCATGTATCCATATATCCATCCATCCATCCATCCATCCTGTTTGCCTGGGTGATCAACCAACCCTGTCCTGCTTGCCCATAATAAGCTCGTCAACTTTGGCGCAGAGATCCTCAAGATCGTCCCTGGCCGTGTCTCCACCGAGGTTGATGCTCGTCTGTCATTCGACACCGAAGCCTCGATTGCAAAGGCTCGCCGCATCATTGATCTGTACGCAGAGGCTGGCTTTGGCAAGGACCGCGTTCTCATCAAGCTTGCCTCGACCTGGGAAGGCATCCAGGCTGCCAAGGTGCTCGAGGCCGAGTACGGCATCCACTGCAACCTGACGCTGCTGTTCTCCTTTGCCCAGGCCGTTGCCTGCGCCGATGCCAAGGTCACTCTTATCTCGCCCTTTGTCGGCCGCATCCTCGACTGGTTCAAGAAGTCGACTGGCAACTCATACTCGGCAGTTGAGGATCCCGGCGTTCTCTCTGTCCAGGCCATCTACAACTACTACAAGCGCCACGGCCACAATACCATTGTTATGGGTGCTTCGTTCCGCAACATTGGTGAGATCGAGGAGCTTACTGGCTGCGACTATCTCACCATCTCGCCTGCTCTCCTTGAGGAGCTCGACTCAACCGACCGCGTCTTCACACCTCGCCTTGCGGTCTCCAAGGCTGTTGCTCTGGATATCCCCAAGGTCCAGTTTGACGAGAAGTCGTTCCGCTGGGCTCTGAACGAGGATGCCATGGTAATCTAAACTCTGCTGTATTGTATTGTGTTGTGCTACAACGTGTTGTGCATGGAAATGGCATGGCATGGCATCTGATGATCGAGTGTCTTGGATGATATTGCATCGCTGACTAATGGGCAATGGCTTGGTGATCTATGCTGATTATCTGACCATATCAGGCCACCGAGAAGCTTGCCGAGGGCATCCGCAACTTTGGCAAGGACGGCAAGAAGCTCGAGGACATCCTCAAGGCCAAGCTTGCTGCCTAAATCCCGCTGCTGCATTCTGCATTCTGCCATTCTCCCACCACCCAAATCGCATCGCTGAGTCTCTCTCCTTGCCTTTCCCCTTCCTTTCCTTTGCTCTGCATCCAACTTCGCATCATCCAAATGAAATCAAAGTTTGGGCTCGGACTTGACATCAGCCTCGACAGCGCAGCCGGTACATGTTCTGGACCGCCACAACCGGGCGTGCTTGCCTCGACGGGTGCTGGACCTAAACTAGCTGCGGTGTCCATCACGCATGTTCAGTTTGATCCGCTTGACCCGCTCGGTCTGCCTCTAGCAGTTGCATCCCTTGTGCCGATTGCAATGATTGTGAGCTACCTCACACTCGCCGTCTTCAGCAGAGACCTTGCCACGCTGTTCATGTTCCTTGGCCAGCTATTGAACGAAGCCATCAACCTAGTGCTCAAAAAGACCATCAAAGAGCCACGGCCAACTGGTACTTGCCACTATACCAACTATATAAACCGACTCCTCTATGCCGATGCTCCACGTCACCAAATAACCACAAACTGATCAAAAGCATCTGTCTCGATACGCCTGCTCAAGACTATCTTGGCGATGGATACGGAATGCCGTCGAGTCATTCGCAGTTCATGTGGTTCTTTGCCACCTACGCAACACTCTACACGCTGTTCAGGTGTGTTATATACCGTTGCAACATCTCAAGTCTCCAAAAGAAAGCTTGTGCATCCATACAGCTGGTCGCATTTAGTGCTAATCCATCATGATGCATCTAGGATTCAGTTCCGGTTCTTGATATGGAAACCGTTGATCTCGCTCGGTTCGATTGCAGCAGCGATCGCAGTATCATTCTCAAGGTGGGATGTCTCTGGCGAAGTATACCTTTGGAATCTGGATATGCTGCAACACCAAGACTTGCTTTTGACGGTGGTTGATATATGACCATCATCATCTTTACTGGCTGTAGGGTGCATCTGAAGTATCATACAGTGGATCAGGTTGTTGCTGGTGGCGTGTTGGGTGTGGTGGTTGGCGTCGTCTGGTTTGGGATTGTGCAGCTTGTACTGTTCCCGCTTGCAGATGGATTTGGTCTTGTTCGAGGCTTCATTGGTCGCACCTTCCTTGTGCGTGATACAAGATATATCCGCAACCTGCTGTATTCACAGTATATCCAGTCAATAGAGCGATCGTCGTCGGTATCTGCATCTGCATCTGCTTCTGCATCAGCTTCTGCATCGCCAGAATCCCGCAAGATGAAATGAAAACGGATGTGGTTTCCATCGAGATTGCGTTGATGTCGCAGCCGTCGCAGCCAAGCGGTGGCAGCCCGCCTGCCATATCGAGACGGCAAGACCAACAACAACAACAACAGCAACAGCAGCAGCAGCAACATGTATACAATGTGAGTCCTGCTGGCTGCAGCTCATATCGCACATAGAACCACACGCTGAAATGCTCTTTCAACTCGGCTTCGTTTATGCAGCTTCGCTCAAGCCGCTCGTTGCCTATCCCGTATCCGTACCCTGAAGATACTGAGGAACTCGCAGAGGACTCGCCCTTGCCTGCTCCTCAGCAGCAGCAGCAGCAACAACTACAACAACAGCAGCCTCTGTACTCGTTGTCTGGTCACGCACGAACACTCAGCAACGGCAACGGCGTTGGTGTTGGTGTTGGTGTTGGCACAGGCATCCATGTTCCAAGCGGATCCGACGAGCGATTTCGCGATGCAGACGACACGGAGCTGTTTGGTCTGCCGCAGTCAATTGCCGAAGAGCTTTTCAAAGAGCAGACCATCATTTCAGGGTATCTGCTGAAGAAGGGCGAGTTGAGGAGGGTGCGGCCTGCTTGCATCTATCTTGCCGATATCTGAGATATATCCAAGATATCCGATACATCCGATGGCTGGCACCGTATGGACTGACACTCCTTGGCCGCTGCCTGACAGACATGGAAGAAGCGCTGGTTTGTGCTGCGGCCTGGAATGGTCGCTTACTACAAGACAGAAAAGGCAAGACTCTCTGAATAAGCAGCTCGTCTGCCATCAACCCGCCTCGCTCTGCACAACTCACAGATATACTGGCTGACCCCGCAATGCTGCAACATGGACAACAGGAATACGAGATCTTGAACATCATCCCGCTTTCCGACATCACTCGCATCGCACCCGTCGAGCTCAAGAACAGATCCTTTGTCTTTGGATTGGTCACGCGCAAGCGCACCTTCTATCTGGCTGCAGCTTCGGACCAGGATCGCGACGAGTGGATCGATGCTCTGCGTGCGGCTCACAGAGTGGCACATGGGTCACCTGGCTCCATCACGCCGCCGCACGTGTCATACTCAACAGGCGCTCACGTGTCGTTTGTGCTGCCGCTGCCAGCTAACGCGCGATCACTGTCGCTGCCCATCGTTACCACTGATCCATCCACACAAGAACATCAACAGCAGCAGCAGCAGCTACAACAGGACCCCACTTCAGTACTCACGCCAACATCGGCCACGAGCCACGAGTCAGATGCTCCGTCGGTTAAAGAATCAATTGCAACAACAGAATCTGTGCTCACCGTCGGATCCAATCCCTCGGTTGCAGTGATCGCAGCCACATCTTCAGTTCATCATGTCGACGATACTTCTACTGATACATCTGCTCCGGCATCAGAAATGCCAATGCATCAGCAGCAGCGGCCACAAAGCACAGATGCACTTGCCAGACCTTCAGTATCTGCATCTCTGGCACGAGATCTAGATAGATCCGCCAGTATAATGCACGAATTGCCACAACCGCAGCTGCAAGCGCATGATAGCAGCGCCATATTGCCAGATGCAGCCATCCATCATTCTTCGCAGCATTCGTTTGTGTCCCGCTCATCTTCCGTCCGTGGCACAACAGCAACTACAGCTACTGCCACTGCCACTGCCACTGCAACAACGTCGACTGCAACTCCATCTGCAGTTCAAGCTCGTGCACTACTGCCACGCCGTGCAACATTCTCTACTTCTCAATCAGATCGTCCCCATCCCATCTTGACCAGTCTACTGCCTCATTCTTCTCACTCACTCGCACCACAGCGTAGCCAAAACGACCCTCATTCACCAACCAATTCACACTCGTTTGTCATGCGTTCCAGCGCAACACAAATACCACAACGTCGAGCCACAGTCGGCAGCCAGGATTCTGCCACATCTGCCTTTCGCACAACAATCAATCCGTACTTTCGTCCGCATTCTGCATCTCACTCTATAACTGTATCACCAACTGCAATACAATCCGAAAGCGGCATCATGTTTTCAGACAGTGATGACGAAGATGCACGTGCATCTGCGCTGGCTGACCCCTATGCACATCTTACCCCTGAGCAGCGATCGCGGATACAAACCGCCATGCTTGAACTCGAAAATGACCAGATCATCTTTCAAGGATACCTTGAGAAACTCAGAGGAACTCTGATCAAAACTTGGAAGCGTCGTTGGTTTGTACTTCGCAACGGCAATCTCATGTGCTAATAAAAACATGACGGTAAACCAATCAACTATAATACCCATCTTGACACCAAACACCCTTGGACTGTCATACTATAACCAATGATGACATCTAACTCGTATCTCTCTCATCTGTCATCT
>JH392968.1:0-13246 GCA_000235945.1 Homolaphlyctis polyrhiza JEL 142
GCACTGACGCAGCAGTAGCACAAAGAGTGATGGATGGCGAGTTACCTCGACAAGTGATGCAAGAGCCTTGGCTTGGTCGTCCGTGGCAACAGAGAAGCGGATAACCTTGTGGCCATCATAAGAGACAGGCTTGACAGCCAGCTCGACAGGGGTGCAGCAGCAAGAGGAAGGAGAGCAGCGCAGATAGCGGCGAGAGAGAGAATCATACTGGGCGCTGGGGTTTAGAGAGTAGCGGGCTGTCGGTATGGAACGGAAGCCGACAGTGGCAAGTGTCTGCCATTTATAGTGGCACGGGTTGGTCAAGGGATCTAGACGCGTGCGATCCCTTGAGGTCTGGGGGCATTCTGCATGCAAAGGGGAACACTCCCCGTATTTATGTTTCGGCAACTCCAGCGCTGGCCAAGGCTCCGATCGACTTGCTCTTGCGGCCCTGCATTGTGCGCAGGACGCTGGCTGGAATGCTGTTGACCAACTCATGCCCCAAATAGTGACGATTGAGGCTGGGCAGTTACAACCATCTCTGCTGTTGAGTTTGGCCCAGTCGTGCCTCGAGCCAGCATAGACAGAGTGCCCTCAGCCACGGCAAGCAGGACAGGGACATACAACGTCGACCAGACATCTGTTTTGGATCGACGAATCCAAAGCATGCGCCAACAGGCTGCAAGCACGCCATTCTGCAGGTCAAGCAGAATCGAAAAACACCATTTCAGGGTCGTCAATGCACTGTTCTTGCTCCGATCGAAACCCAATCTTGTGGCCCGCACGCTTGGTCAGAGCCAAATGGAGCACAAGAGTGTTTGGGCTGCGTCTTCAAGACCCATATACTCGCTGGATGCCAGCAATGCAACCTTGCTGGTTGGAGGTGCCGAGCAAGCCCCGACACTCATTCCGCTCGACGGCAGCTCTGCGCCAACGATGCTCTACTTCAAACAAGTCATCACACATCGCGACTGGATAACCCATGTTGTCTTTGTTTCCAATGACTGCTTTGTATCTGCTGCTATGGATGCTTCGCTCTGTCTATGGGACGCTTCTCAGCACACCAAAAGGCTCTCCAAACAACCAGCTCTGAAACCATCAAACTCATCATCTGCACAGCTAGCTTCCACATCGGCGTTCAAGTGCTTTACAGATTCACATACTCACAAGGCATCCATCTCATCTCTTGCTGTTCAAGGATCCAGGGCTATTACAGCATCATATGATGGATATGTCCGTTTATTCGAGATTTCAAGCCCAGGCACTCCGCTCCAACTGATACCAACATGCGCCTTCAGCACCTCAAGCAACCACGAAGCCAAACACTCTTCAATACTTCCCCCGCTCCCATCGTCGCACCACAGCAACAGCGATTCGATTCTACACATCATATCGCCCCTGCACGAGCATCTTTGCCTTCCATCGCCGATTGTAACCAGTGCAACACGAAGCGGTCGTCTTGTCCAACACGATCTTACGGCTCCATCAGCACCACCAATAGCACACATCCAAGCACACAATGGCCCGATCAGCAGCTTGCTCGGCGGGACACAGGCTGGCGCACTCTCTGCGCATGCCCTGATCTCATCAGGTACATCAGATGGTGCGTTTCGTGCGTTTGATCCACGGCTTTCAGTCGATCAAGGTCGTCGCGTGATCAACATTGAAAGAGTACATCCCACTGGCGGGATCACTGGATGTGTGCAAGTGTCCTCGAACCCACATCTATTTGCAACGGTGGGTGGAGGAGACGGGTCACTGCGGTGGATCGATGTGAGGCGTAAAGCAGTGATTGGGATCTCGAGATGCAGAGAATCTGATGATCCAGCAACGCAGATTGGCGATGCGAGTAATGTCGCATATTCCATCATTGAAACAGCGCCGGGCAGAGTTGTTGTTGGATGGGGGGATGGACACATCTCGCTCCATCGTCCCTCGAGCAGCGGGGCTGGATGCCAAGATGCAGATGCAGATGCAGATGCAGATACAGATGCAGTATGCGTGGTGCAGCCACCAGGGATGCGCAATGCAGTGCGGTGTCTGCTGCCCCTTGTAGATGGCTCAGCGACCACGCAGACTCATCTGCTGGCAGCGGGTGATGATGGCATCGTGTGCCGCCTGCTTATTGAATAAAGCGCATCTTCTGGTTGATGATTGCGAGACGACGGATTGAATGCGCTGGAGAATATCTTCCCCAAAAGCAAACAACAGACAACAGACAACAGACAGAATATGGACCACTTCCCAGCCAACTGGGGCAACCCCCGCAGCAGAGACGACACACTCTTCGCCTCAAATGACTATTTCCCCGGTCCCGTTGCTGGTGACTTGCCAGTGCGCCTGTCAAAGCCCACGCCTACAACCCACACCCAGTGAGTGCGAGCAGAGAGCAGCTTGGTTTGGCTTTGGTTTGGCTCAAGACGGCGACGATCTTGCTTGTTGCAACACACAGACCCTGGTCGCTGGCCTGCTCTGCTTGCAACTGCTGCCTGCTGCTTGTCTTACTGGACGCTATCTACTCACTGCCAAGACCGAATGAGCGACCATGCGAGCAAGCAAGCCAGGCTGACTGAACTGAACTGAACTGAACTGCTCTACTACTTGCTTGCGACCGTAGACAGCCCATTGTGACTGGCACGTCGGTTCTTGGCATCAAATACAAGGATGGCATCATGCTGGCTGCCGATACTCTGGGTACGAATCCTTGCTTGAGCATACGAATGCACTGCTACGAGCCAGCTGTATTCTGAGCGTAACAAACATCAATTCCAACCGCTTTCCTGTCTATCTATCTGTCTATCTGTCTGTCGTTGCCAAACAGCTTCCTATGGATCTCTGGCACAGTTCAGAGACATGCGTCGCATTGCTGGCTTTGGTTCAAGCACCATCATTGGTGCGTCTGGTGATATGTCGGACTGGCAGCACATTCAGGAGATTCTGAATGCTGAACTGTAAGTGCAACACTCCTCTGCACTTGCCTGACCAGTATCATAAAGAATCGAGTCTCTCATCACACGGCTAACCTGTTGCGTCAATCAATGTATCAACTGAACAGCATCGAGGAAGCATCAAACGACGATGGCCACAAACTGCATCCAAAGCACATTTACGAATATGTCTCCAACATCATGTATCACCACAGATCGAAAGTCAACCCACTGTGGAACTCTCTTGTCATTGGTGGATTCCAAGATGGCAAGCAGTAAGTATCTTACTAGAATTAGCTTGTCGTATGAATCCCATCCTGACTCTGTCTCGTGACTTCTGTTGTATTGCCAGCTTCCTTGGATTCGTCGATCTGCTTGGCACCACTTACCAGTCGTCCACGATCGCCACCGGATATGGCGCATATATCGCTCAGCCGCTTCTCCGCAAGGCTGTTGAAGGTCGCGAAGACGAACTTACCGAGGCTGAGGCTACTGTCATTATGGAAGATGCCCTTCGTGTGCTCTTCTACCGCGACGCACGCTCACTCAACAGAGTCCAGATTGCAACAGTCTCAGCTGCAGGCATTTCTATCTCGGAGCCATACTCACTCACAACCGAATGGTCGTTTGCCGACAACATTCGCGGATACGGCGCCATGGATGAATAAATACAGTCTTCTTCTTCCTGTCCACATTCTCTTGTTTTCCAACAGATATCACTATCCAGCTCGCATTCCATAGATCGCCAATGTGATGGCTCGGCGACGATCATCTATAGGCAATGCAGCTGCGATGCGGCTCCCTACCGTCAGCGGTTCTTTGGCAAACGCCGAACCCGCTCACCCACTTGGCAGATCCAGTCTCACCTCGATCCAAGGCAGCGGGCCAATCGACAGAATCGCCGAGGACAGTAATACTGCAGAATCGCCAATGGCAGAGCAACGTCAGAGCCAAGTAAAATCGCGTCGCACTTCCGTCACGAGTTTGTCAGGAATACAACCACAGGCGGATGCTTTGCAAGCAAGCTCTCCTAGTAGCGCCATCCCGCTCGCAGTGCTTGACTCACAAGAACATAACAAGGCCACGAAATCGCCTGCTATTGCGTCACGCGCACGACGGCGGTCAAGTCTCAGCATTGTGCCGTTGGCTCTGAACATTGAGCAAACCTCAAATGCTATCGAATCTGTATCACCAGCACCAATAGCTGTGTCATCAGCAGCCGCGACGCCAGCAGTAACATCAGAGCCGGCATCTGCAGCAGCATTCCCAAGCAGCTCTCAAAATCGATACCATACTGGCGGTGCAGGCAGGCGCGCCAGCATGTCCGTTGTGCCTGCAAACTATTCAGCAGTGACGCTGGCAGATCCATCGACAAACGCATCGGCAGGCACCACTCCTTTGGCCAAACTCTCCATCAATACGCGGCGCACGTCCAAAGTGCACTCGCAAGGTGTCATGTCAGCTGGCACTCTGCCATCTACAGGTCTAAAGAATCCCTTTGCATATCCCAGCGAGAATATGAAGATTGGCGCAGAACCCAATGCGCCATCGACTTCATCGCTTACCCTGCGCCAGTCACAATCACATATGGATTCGCCCAGCCTGCAAAGACTCTCGGAAACTAAACGAGTTTCGCAATCACAACTTCAAGGCTCTCTCTCAGGTATCGCTGCTACAAAGCCTCAGATTTCCGATGTCCCGCAGAGCGAATTACCTTCTGCTGTGCAACGTCGATACCGTCAGTCTATCTTTGTTCGGTCGATTGGCAAGAACTCGCGGAACTATCAGCAAGCGCCTCGTCATGGAGTCTCGATGGATACAGATAGCAATATGTTTGACGATATCGCACTCGAGGCTTCGATGAATATGGGTCTTGCAACAAGCTCTTCAATGGTTCCGACCATATCAATCATGGAAGAGGGACTCTTTGATCACGGCTTTATTGCCGAAACACAGGGAGAGTTTGGAGCCTTGGAAAGCCCAACGGGTGATATCGACGCTGATCTGGACTATATCAAGTCGCAGATTGAAAGCAGTATGCATTCACCAAATGTAATGAACAGCGCCAGTCTGCTCGGTACGGGATTAGGCGTGCACCAGGCTGCTCCAGCATCGCGGCGAGGATCGATCGTGCCACCTATGATTCCAACCATTTCTGAGATACGCGAGACAGGAGAGGAGCAAGCTTCGTTCATGAACGAAAGTCGCGAGTCTGATAGTGATGCTAGTGAGAGTGACTCTGATGAGGTTGAGCCGCGCGATAGCACTTCGAGCGAGCTGATAACATCGGGACTTCCAGTGCTGGCTACTCAACAAGGCAATATGCTGGTGTATCCGCGCTCTCCACTACAGATATCGACAAAACCGATCCTTGATCCACCGCGTCGCAAGTCAATAGATATTGCGTCGGTCTCACCGTTCGAGCCTTCTGAAAGGACAGTGTTTGGTGATGCTGCAGTGCCCAACTCCACATCTCGATCGCGCAGGGCAAGTGTTGTGGAGCACAGCACGAGAAGTCGTCGAAGCAGCATATCAGATACATCTCATCGTGACTCTATCGCAACAAGCCCGCATATCATAGCCAGCACATCCCAACCAGCTCAAATCGATTCGCATGCATCATCTCCATCACCATCGTCAACGATGCCGTCAATTTCACTCGAGCCACCTCCGTCAAAGTCAAATAAGCAAGAGTTGGAATGGGCAGGAATCCCAGACTATGAAAAGTTCAGCCTAAAACGTCGCGACAGCAACGTTTTCCGCACAAGGACACTTGGATCACGCGTTGTTCCTCCTGTTGCACAACAAAACCAGACAATCGCAGAAACAACGGCAACAGCAGCCCATGTTTTCTTTGAATCAATTACAGAGCAAGTGAAGCCTAGGACTGATACATATGCTCGAGGCAAGAGCATTTCGTTGACACGCGGAGGTCATTCGAAACATGTCAGTAATAACACCGTCTTGGCGAGGCGAAAGACTGTTGTAAATGGTGGTGCACAGGACACATTGCGGCGAGAGTCTCATTCTCAGCCAAAGTCACAGTCACAATCGCACTCGCGTCAAGGTTAGTCTTTTTACAGCATTGTGCCATTAAGCACTCCCTGGTATTATGATCCAGTTCGGACATTGTCTGATTGGAACAAGTATCCTGACGTTTTTGGGGGGTTGTGATTTGATAGGGTCGCTGTTGCCAGATATCTCTCTCAGTGCTTCTCCAAGAGCATCTATATCCCAAACAAAACGGTATCGACACAAATCCGACACAACCAACATGAAATCATCACGAGAGACCACTCTTCATCTGCCGCACCTCGTTATCGAGGTTCCTAAATCAGATACCCCGGATACAGGTTCACCATTGAAGTCAATGCTTCAAGCTACAAACACCGACGAGGTTCTAGATCCATCAGAGCTTGCAAGTAATAACAGTTCGACAATGTCTGCACCACCGAGTATTTCATCAGAGGTTTTTGATACAAGATCATCGCAGTCGTCAACACGAGATTCAGAAGCACCATCTCCGCATCGACTAACGATACCAAAGACAGTCATGAGCCAGAGTGCTCCAGTAACACCCGAGCAGCATCGCAGTATCATGTACAGCAAAGCAATGATGACCGCTGGTGTGCGTCCTAGAGCCACAAAGATGGATCCTTTCCAGGACAATCGTAGCAGCATCGATGATAAACTCCTCATTGCACCTGATATCGCAACATCAGGCGCAAACTCTACCACACTACGACCGCAAACTCGACACGACAAACGACTGTCACCTACGATGCTACCCAAAATAGATCCATGGGATATGTTTGTTTCTAGCCAGGCTGGATCACATCCACATCAACAACATTTAGCTGCCCAGTCGAACCGTACTCAGACTGCAGATTCTGTGCAGCAATCATCGAGATTTGTTCCTGGTGCACTTCCCAAAGTAGCAGTTGCCACATCGCCCACGATGGATCCCAGACAATCATTACCACCTGGCCGCATTTCGACCGTCTCTCCTTTGAGCCCATCGACGGCGTTACCAGCTACAAAGACCCAGAGTGATGCATCGAGCACATCCGAGGCTGCATCTTCACTTATGCCCGATCTGCTCGATGCAGACGCACCCGACGCTACGCGAGCATCAGCCACGCTCAAAATAGACCGTGCACAGATCGCACAGGCAGGATTGGGTCTGGAACAACAGTCCAGCGAACAAATTCACCAAACCTATGTTCGTGCATGGCGTCGACAGTTCAACTGGTTTGTGTTTAGACGGTTTCTAGCAACTATATATGACCGCGTTCGTCTTGAACTCGATCCTTCCAACGAAAGGGATGAGCTTCCAGCTTTCAAACCTGAGGCTGTTCAAGTTACCACACAGCCAAACGTAATAGCACCCGCCATGCAGCAGACGCCTGAAGCTCCTTCACAAATACCAGCAGCATCAGAGAATATCAATGTGACTGGTGCCTTGTCGCCAGCAGTGATGAACCAACCAAAAGCATCGCGACAAGATCTTGCTGGAGTCAACTCTCGTGCACGCATTCGACGCATCATGAAAGCCATGCATATCGGAGCACCATTGACACCAGCAACGACAACCAAATCCGATAACGCATCAAAAACCGCATCAAAACAAGTGACAGACCAAAAGGGTCCATCCACCGCACAACAGTTTCGTGATGCGCTCATTGATCGTATTGCTGCATTGTTAAACGGGACAGCACCTCGAAACCGCGATCCTGTTTTTGTGCAGCACTTGGAATCTGTCTTATCATCAAGCATGTCATTGAAGGAATTTGCATCATTCTCACCCGACGAACGGTTAAAACTGTGTGGTGTCATGGAGGTGGGAGTCGCATTAGTCCTGTTGTTACACTGATCCATTAGCCAAGTAGATCACCAGAAAGTGACAATCCTTGTACTGATTAACTCACTGCCGTCTCTATGCTTTAATGTTTGATTCTAGTTTGAGCAGCATCCTCCAGTAAGTAGCAGCATCTTCTTGAATCACGTTTGCTGCCGATGTTTGGATGGACAGTAACAGTTGTATCTTGAATGCAGAACAAGCTGCTTGTGATGGAGGGTCATCAGTCCAACTGCTACTACATCATCATGAGCGGTCGCGTGCGAGCATTTCGTGTGATCGAAGAAGGAGGAAAGCAGATGGTTGGTGATTAGTTGATTTCGTCAGTCATTAGCAAGATTAATAGCTTTGATCTCTGAGATATGCACCGCTGACTGTCATATAAATCCTCAAAACCCACTGTATCATAGTCCAACGTGATTGGTAGAGGCGAAGCAATCGGATCGCTTGCCATGGCGTTTGCGGACGCGCCTACCAAACGCAGCGCATCCTTTGTGTCTGTCGATACTTGCAAGTTGCTGCGGATCAATCTTAGTAAGTGAATACTGCCATCAATGCTTATAATGCTTGATGCCAAGAAGCTTACATAATCCACAACACAAACCAAACGGCGACTTATAGGTGACATCAAAAGAGTAAGCGCATTTACATTAAACCAACACATTCTGATCATAATGGCTTCACAATACCACTGCACTGACACTAACAATCGCATTAATATCACCCAAAACTTGGTTGGAACATACTCCAGATCGCACTCAGCACCAAGCAGCAACTCGAGACCAAAGTCAGCCGCGTCGAGTCAATTCTATCCTTTGAGAAAGAAATCGTTCTCAAACTGATGCCATACATCCAGTTCAAAAGCTTTGAGCCGCAGCAGACGTTGGCGTTCCAGAACGGCGTCAGCTTGCAGATCTTTTGGATTCTGTCTGGAACTTGCAGATGCGTAAAAAGCATTTCTTATATCCGTGACAGTAATGGACATAAGAGGGGAGTACAGCGGCTGCATGCGGCCCAGAACGGTAGTACTGTCGGCGAGCACGATGCAGATAGCAAAAAGGAGCTTCGATCGGATTTGGTAAAGAGCGATTTAAATGCTGCAGTTGAGGAGACTGGAGAAATCCGGCTTGTTGTTCCGCAAACAAACGCGACAGAGTACGAGTATGTGACAGCCGACGAAGACCATGCACAGCTGACCAAGAGTCTCAAGGTTTGATCAACAAAACTGCTTGGAATGGATATAGTTTTGCATTGACTATCAACTAACTGTACAATGACTGTTGTGCTGTGCAGCCCGATGAGTCGATCCAGACACAACTCTTTCATGTGTGCGATCTGAAGCCGGGCGACCATTATCCACCCCTTCCCTACTTTCCCGGCAAGCCATTGACCAAGCCACCTCAAGCGGATACGCCATCCGATGCCAATCCACCAATAACACGATCGATGCCAACATCACAAACACACGCAATCCCATCATTTGACAAGAACGCCTACACACAGTTTCTCCGCGAGCGCAATGCAATCACATGTGGCGTATCAGTTGTTGCGACTAAACATGTGGACATTGTGACGATGCTTTGGGTTGAATTTATTCAAAGCGTTCCTGCACAGCTCGTGCAACGTATTATGCAAGACGACCAGCATAAACTGGTCAATTTACCCATTGGAAAACTACGCAAGATTTTCCTTGAAAAGTTTGACGATCAGCGACAGCCGAGTTCTAATGCGGTCCAATAAATGCGGCCGACATAACCAAAACAGAATATGAATTGACATGGCACTCCGTTTCAAGCAAAGCGCATCGCCCTTGCGTTTATTAGCACCCTATTTTGTTGTTCCGATCGCGTGTTTGTGTTTGTGTTTGTGTGTATATATCGTTGTCTGTGAAAGTAGAAGGAGAGTGGTTGTAAAAGAAGATCAAACAGTTTGTCGAAGCTGGATAAAGGAGAAACTATCAACCAAGACCACCCCAGGGTCCACGAATACGCCTTGCAAGCTGGATATCTTTCTGCATTAGGGTCACTCTCTTTGCATGGATGGCGCAAAGGTTTCTAGTTGATTGATCCACCCATCCATCCACCCATCCATTGATCCATCCATCCATCGATCAGCATGATAGATAGAGAGTTAATCCACCGAAAAGGTGGTTATTCTGCGTCAGCATGGCGATCCACACAATTCAAGACATCGCAAGTCTCTGCTGCTTACGCGTCTTCAAAGAGATGGACAAGAAATGCTTCGGTAGCCTCTTGTAGAGCCATGATCGCATGTGCCTGCCACCGTGGAGGGTTGGCATCAACATAGTGAATGGCTGCGATTTCTGTCGATACTTCCTTGACCTAGATTCATCGCATACATCAAAGGCATTCAACACACGCATTAGTTATTTCTATACCAAAAAGTAAAGTTGCTGGCATTCCAATCGACTGGTTCTCTCTTTCTCTTTCTCTTTCTCTCTCAACGTAGACGCACTGCCGAGAACAGGACGGACAGTCGGATCTAGAAGACAGAGGCATACTTACAAGTCGTGCAAACGGAAGCTTTCGTAGAAGCAGATCTGTGGATTTCTGGTATTTGCGGATCTCTCTGAGTGCAACTGTGCCAGCTCGATACCGCCGTTTGGGTTTTTGGTCTTCAACTTGAACATAGTTTAATGGTCGTCGTCGTAGTAGTAGTAGTAGTAGTCACAGCCATAGTATTAGCAGCAGTGGTGTCAGTATTGCTGCTCCCGGTGTCCCTTCAAGCTGTATGCTGTGAGGAGCAGCGTCAGGTTGGTGTTGTTGTGTCTGTCTTGCTGGCGAGTTTGTTGGCAGATTGCGTCCGAATGCAAAGAGCGGGAGACAGCAGGCGAGCAGCGCACACCTGGTGTAGGGACGCTCTTCTTAGCGATGCTGGTCTTTCTTGCCGTCACAGGAGTCGCTCGCACCATGGCGCCAGCTGCACAGACAAACTCGGGGAAGCAGCAACTGCGACTCGCAGCGACTTGTGCAGAGCCAGAAAACAAGAGGGGTGAACTCAGGCGCTGTCCGGAATCCGCCCGTCTCCAGGAATCTCAAATCCAGCATCACAGCCCATCTGGGTTTATTGGGCGATGATGCGCAGAGCCATCTGGTCGCCACGCAACAAGCGCCGCGTTCTCAAGACTGCGGCTTCGTGGCACAAAGTACACAAGCTCGCACTCAAACCCAAGCGATCTCACAAAATTGCGGCGGCCAATGTCGAGAAGCCGTTTGCACTGCAATCCAAGCCTTTCTCGCTCTGCAAATGCCATGCCAGTCCAGTGCACGCCTGGGTCTCCTTTGTCGTTGCGCTTGGCTGCAATCTCCTGCTCTTCTCTATAGGCAGCCTCAATGTCCATCTGGGATTTAGAGTTGTCATCACCATCGTCATCGCCATCGTTATCATCATCGTCATTATCGGCATTCTGCCCTTGGTGATTCTCCGTCTTATCCATCGCAGATGCATCTACAGACGCGCTAGGCAACTTGAATGGGTTCTCTCCACATAAAGCCCATGTGCTGACTGCAGCAAGGATGCTGAAATCAGCCTCGGAGATTCCAAACTTTTTAAGCCACGCAGGATCGACATAATCGCGCATTGTACAGATCTGATGGCAGCACAGGGCAATCACAATGCCAGCAGCGCTGAGTCCATTGAAAATCCAGTCAGTATTGCATTCGTGCCGTCTGTTAAACCTCCAAAAAACAAGCAAACAGAACAAGATATCATTTACTTGCGAGTTGAGTGGTGGAATGTTGAGAGACATCGAAGCGTCAAATCAGTTGCAACACCACAGAGATGTTTTGACACAGCGACAACGGGTCTGGATTCGATATCCTGAACATGTTGCAGCGAAAGATCCTTTATATCGATAATCACACGCTCCCATTTGGCATCTGCGCGAAATGTTCGATCAACCTGTTAGCAACCACACACGCACACACACACACACACACATGATGCATGCAAGTCGAACAGAGACACCAAACATGTATCAGCACAACATTCTCACATCTTTGCAACAATCAGAGGCCATCTTACCTTGAGTTTCATCAGTTTGCGGTCGATCAAGAGAAATCTGGCATTCTTGGGTGCAGCCATGTAGATGTATTTGGCCATCTCGCCTTTACCACAGCCAAACTCTGCAAAGCAGATATTGTCACCTAACAGACCGTGTAATGCCATATGCCCAAGCAGCGATGCCTGTAGATTAGATATGCACAGCGTGTTCAGATGCCCCCCCCCCCCATTAGTGCATTACCGACATCAATGGTCTGTTAGGTCATATCTACATATCCAAAAGGAGATGAGCATAGAGTGAAGCGGATCTATTGAAACCTGCTGAGTTATGTGTTTGCCAGAAACAGACTTGGATGCTTTGTGTGCCGTAACTGGATGATCCAAGCATTGCAGCGGGATATCCTCAAACGAGTTTTTGAGTTCAGCGTCTGTATCGAATGCCAATCGGATCTTTGTGACGAATGCTGCCAGATCTGCTTGAGACAGTGTCGATAAGATGTTGGAGCTTTTGGGTGTCTGCGGCAATGGTAGCGATTGTAGAGGTTGCTCAGCTGGTTCGGATGAGGTTGGTGGGCCACGATTGATGTCTTGGATATGGTGCGGCGGGAGCGGCATTGGTCGAAATGGACAGAGAAACTGTATGTGTTTCTGCAGATCTGCAGTCGCAACGAAGCTGAAGAAGAGCGAAGCAAGCAAGCGATGGATGCGATGGATGCGATGGATGCTGTGTCAGCGACAGAGTCGATGATGCTGAGAACACAAGATTGCACTCACTGTTTTGGGTTGAGCGGACAAGGAATGCGCTGCACGCTGCCAGAAGCCTCGTCAACAAGATCGTGTTCGCCACAGAAGCGTTTGTCTGCCAGACCGCCAGTCAGCGAGATCCAGGTTGCTCGAGACCATCCAACAAGAGCAACGCCAAACCTTTCTTGACGAGACAGTTGCAGTATCGATTCTTGCGCTCGAGCCAGAAATGACACTTGCCATCGACTTGCGGCGCTCGTGGCTCAGTAGCATCTGATTTTCGTCTTTTGTTGCGTTTGTTGTTTGCGTTCAAATGGCTGCCATTGGCAACTGTGGATTCGCTGTTGTTGTCCATGTTGAATGGACTGTGTCGATTGCTGTGCAACCAACCAATCAAAATCAGGCAGAAAACACAACAAAGAATTCTCAGGATACTCGCTTCCACTTCAGCAATCGCAATGGCCAATACATCTGTCCCACACACTATCTGTCTGCCAGACACCCCTCAGTCCAAGCTTTACTGCTCTTGCCAATAAACTCTTCAAGAAGCACCCAAGACAAACTCTATGCTTGCCACTCATCAAATCCCTGCAGTATGTCTATATCGTAGTCTGTTAGAAAGTAGGATCGCAGATTCCAGAACAACCACCACCACGACGACCACTCAAAAACCAATAGCCAATAGCTATAACAAGATTCATTTATGGCACAGATC
>JH392968.1:13346-23569 GCA_000235945.1 Homolaphlyctis polyrhiza JEL 142
GGGATTGATTCTGCGATTGATTCTGCGACTGATTCTGGTTCTGGTTCTGGTTCTGGTTCTGGTTCTGCGATTGAGATTGATTCTGGTTCTGCAATTGCTGGAATGCTTGCTGCAGCTGCGCTTGCTGCATCTGCGCATGCGCCTGTTGCAACTGAAGCTGCTGCGCCTGCTGAAAAGTAACAGGAGTTTGATGCTGCTGCTGCTGGAAAAGCGTCGCAAGCAAGTTTGAAGTTGCTGTTGCGCCTTGATTGTTGCCATTGTTTGTCATGATGTTCTGAGCAGCAGCGGCAGCGGCGGCGGCAGCAGCAGCAGTAGGAAACTGCAATGTTTGTAGATTCTGTAAACTCTGCAGATTCTGTTGCTGGTTCTGTTGATTCTGTTGGTTCTGCTGCATCTGTTGGATCTGCTGCGACTGGGCGAGAGCAGCCACAAGATTAGACTGAAGCATCATGGGATGCGAAGTGGCGCCGAGAGTGCCGAGGTTTCCAAGGTTTCCAAGGTTTCCAAGACTGGACAGATTTCCAAGGTTTCCTAGATTTCCTAGATTTCCCAGACTGGATAGATTACCGAGTCCAGCCAAGCCGCTGAGACCAGGAAAGCCAGCTAGATTGATAGTACCAGAACCCTGTTGAAGTTGAGAAGTAGTCGCAGAAGTAGAAGCAGAAGCAGCATGCTGGCCACTTGCTGCCATGGCTTGTTGCTGCATGAGGAGATGCTGCTGTAAGGCTTGTTGTTGTTGCTGTTGCTGTTGCTGCTGTTGTTGTTGTTGAAGTTGCAGTTGTGCTGCCAGTAGCGACGAAGGAGCAGAAGCGAGCAAGTTTGTGGCACCACCAGCAGCGAGTCCGTCGAGTAGACTGACTGATGCTGAGGCTGATGCTGATGCTGCGGCTGAGTCTGTAGCTGCATGCTGAGGAGCCGAAGAAGTTGCCGTAGCAGCAGCCGTTACTGGAGCAGCAGTTGATTGGGAAGTTGTTGTAGCTGCGGTTGCTACAGGAGTAGTTGCATTGGCAGAAGCGGGAGCGGCAGCAGGAGTATTTGCAGCGGCAGTTGCAGCTGCAGCCGCAGAGCGTGAAGGAGCAGGAGTGCGCCGTGCCTTCTTTGGCGCCGTCATTGCTCTGGAGCGTCAACTGTCAACTGTCAACTGTCGATTGTCGATTGTCGATTGGATCGAAATCAGTCGAGTTGTTTTTGAGGAAACATCAGCGAAAATGGAGAATCTGGCATGGACGTTTATATGATATAGGGATCAGAGTAGAGTGGATCAGATTGATCAGAGTAGATCCAAAAATGGATGGTAGAAAGAGAAAGAGAAAGACAGAGAACAGAGAGAGAGAGAACAAGGAGATCAAATGAGGAATCCAATGCAGCATTTGTCCAAGAGAGCGTCAAAGTTGACCCATGGATGGACTCGCATGAAGAGTTCAGTGGCGTCCTTGCCAGCACCACGCAGCAGCTGCCCGGCACCGCCCGGGTGGAAGTCGATGTAGCGCGTGACGTTGTATACTTTGCCACGCAGCGCAAGCCACGCATCTGTCCGTGTCTTGTGCTCCGCAAGATCTTGGACCGTGAATCGCTGCATCTGCGTTGCGCCACCGCGCAGATCAGCGCCAGATGCCACCAGTCGCGCCCAGTCAAGCGGCGAGTGTCCTGCTCCCAGTGGAACCTTGTGGCGCCCTCGTCCTACTGCCATTCGTTCTGCCGTTCGATCTGCATTCCCGGTTGCTCCTGCTCCTGCTGCTGTTGCTGCTGTTGCTGCTGGATAGATCGAGTTCTCGATATTCACAGACTTTCCACTGCTTCCAGAGATGCGCTGTGGACCGCCAATCATTGGAAACTCAACATCCTCGACTGGCGCCGATATCGCAACTGATGCTACGCGAATGTCGCTTGATTCCGATGCTCCCGATGCTCCCGATATTCCGGATATTCCGGATATTTCCGATTGCTGTGGTCGCCGTACAAAGTGAGCGTCCAATGGCCGCAAAAACCCATCATCCGTTCTCTGCGGCATTGCGGTCGCCTTTGGCTCGCTCTTTGTGCTGGTCTGTTCGCCATTGTGCCGCTCCCCTGCATTCTTGATCTCCTCCTTGTCATCTTCTTGATTGCCCTCATCATCATCATCATCGTCGTCGTCGTCGCTGTCTTGAATGGCATCCGCTGTAAGATGCGGCACTCCCCGACTGTTGGCACTGGAACTTCCAGTCGCTATGTCTGGCTGATCATGGTCTGCTGTGTCCTCTGTGCCATCGTGTGGTATTGCTGCTGTTGCTGTTGCTGCTGCTGCTGGATCCTGTGGCGCTGTTGATCCAAATAGTGCCGCCCACATGTCTGTCTGTCTGTCTGTCTGTCTGTCTCACAGCCTCGCAGAATATCGCTGCTCAGAAACACCGGCAAGCTTTCCAGCAAACTGCCGGTCTCGTGTCCGGCGTCCTCAGGATCCACGCAAGTTTTTTTTTGATGATTCTGAGATTGAACATTCACAGACACAAACATCGACTCGACACAAGCAACGAATCCACCAAGTCGCTGCTGACAAGTCACAATGGGCGACAGACTCACTCGTATTGGTGCGTCGCAACTCCTGTTGCTCATCAGTAGCATCGCTTATAGTCAGAGACATCTTTCTTTGTTCAAACATGGAAGGAAACAGAGTCACAAAGAGAGACAGAAAGCAAAGATGTCGCTGCCGCCAGTTCGCCCACTGCAATGACCAGCACTGACCACCGCCAAACTGTCTGTGCTCTCCATGCCATCTGCACGATATCCACCACCGCCACCAGCCATCGTCAGCACCGACAAGTGCAAGCCAAAGAAGTGTCGCCAGGAATGCAAAAAGTCGTGCCCTGTTGTGCGCATGGGTGCGTCACTGTCGCCTCTGACTCGATCTTGTTTTGCGCTTCTTCTTCTCCACAATCTTCTTCGTTGCCATGTCGCCGCCTGTCGCCTGCCAGCCTGCCACTTGCCAGCCTTCTCCGCCGCCATCCCAAGACTCCAGATTTACTCATACTTTTTTATCCTGCACTCAAACCAGGCAAACTCTGCATCGAGGTCGATCCAAACTCAAAGATCGCCTTCCTGTCTGAAGACCTCTGCATCGGCTGCGGCATCTGCGTCAAGAAATGTCCCTTTGAGGCCATCTCTATCATCAACTTGCCTACAAACCTCGAAAAGGAAACTACCCACCGCTATTCTGCCAACTCGTTCAAGCTGCACCGTCTGCCTGTTCCCCGTCCTGGTCAGGTCCTTGGTCTTGTCGGCACAAACGGCATTGGTAAATCTGGCTTGCTTGCTTGACACGGCTTGTGCACCGCATATTGATATCTCCCTGCTAACTGGCTCATCTATATATACGCTTATCCGGAATACAGGAAAGTCGACTGCTCTCAAGATTCTTTCTGGCAAGCTGAAGCCCAACCTCGGCCGCTTTGTGGTAAGCAGCTATCTGAAGAAACCTAGGCTTGTACGCCACACTGTACTAACATTAAGGATCGTTGCAGGATCCACCTGACTGGGAAGAGATTCTCAAGTACTTCCGTGGCTCAGAGCTGCAAAACTACTTTACCCGTGTGCTGGAAGACAATCTGAAGCCGCTTATCAAGCCTCAGTACGTTGATAACATCCCCAAGGCTGTTCAGGGTCTGGTTGAGAAACTTCTTGATGCAAAGCACGACAACAACAACAAGCAGGAACTCATTGAAAAGCTTGGTAAGACGGAGTCAGCTGACTTGAGAGGATGCCAAACACAAGTATTGAGGTTTTAACGTCTTGTGGATGTCTGCAGAACTCAAGGACTTCCTTGATCGTAACATTGAGAATCTGTCGGGAGGAGAGCTGCAGCGCTTCGCCATTGCCCTGACTGCTGTGCAAAAGGCAGACATTTACATGTTTGACGAGCCATCGTCGTATCTTGATGTGAAGCAGCGCCTCAATGCTGCGCGCGTCATTCGCTCCATGCTCACGGCTACGTCGTATGTGATTTGTGTCGAGCACGATCTGTCAGTCCTGGACTATCTGTCCGATTTCATTTGTGTGCTGTATGGCATGCCAAGTGCCTACGGTGTTGTCACCCTTCCGTTCAGCGTCCGCGAAGGCATCAACATCTTCCTTGATGGCATGGTGCCCACAGAAAACTTGCGTTTCCGTGATGAGTCGCTGCAGTTCCGTCTTGCCGAGACTGCCGAGGATAAGTTTGAGAACGAGAAGGTTCGGCGCTACCAATATCCTGCCATGACCAAGACTCAGGGCGAGTTTACGCTCGACATTGACGCTGGCGAGTTCACAGACTCTGAGATTATTGTCATGCTGGGCCAGAATGGCACTGGTGAGATGCACTTTTGCAACATGGAACCTGTGACAACGCTAGCATCACTTTATTGATGAAATCTGCCTTGTCTATTTCTATGGCTCTTGTTTACCAGGCAAGACAACGTTCATTCGCATGCTTGCTGGTGGCACGCCTGCCGATGGCGACGCACAAGTTCCTGATCTCAATGTCAGTTACAAGCCGCAAAAGATCAGCCCAACATTCGAGGGCACCGTGCGCATGCTTCTGCTCAAGCGCATCAAGGCCATGTTCATGCATCCACAGTTCCAGACAGACGTGGTCAAGCCACTGCAGATTGAAAACATTATCGACCAGCCCGTCAAGACGCTGTCTGGCGGTGAATTGCAGCGCGTAGCTATTGTCCTTGCGCTCGGTCTTCCAGCAGATATCTATCTGATTGACGAGCCCTCTGCATACCTTGACTCTGAGCAGCGTATCATTGCTGCCAAGGTCATCAAGAAGTTCATATTCCACTCCAAAAAGACGGCGTTCATTGTCGAGCACGACTTTATCATGGCAACGTACCTTGCTGATCGTGTCATTGTCTATGATGGCATTCCCAGCGTCCATGCGCATGCAAACAGACCCGAGTCGCTCTTGACGGGCATGAACACATTCTTGGCAGCACTTGAGATCACATTCCGACGTGATCCAACCAACTTCCGACCGCGTATCAACAAGATGGAGTCTGTCAAGGATCGTGAGCAAAAGGTTTGTCTTGATTTTGTTTGTCAGAAGAAGAGGATGATAATGATGATGGCGAGTGAGTGAATGACGAGTGACTGACTGTTGATTGGAATGCAATTTGGTCTGGGTTCTAGTTGAGCGGCAACTATTTCTTCCTGGAAGAAGCTTAAAAACCTGATTTTAGAATCCGCATTCTCTCGCTGTCCATTGGTGGATCTCTCTCTCACTCTCACTCTCTGATCTTTTCATGAACCACTGGCGCTAGTTCTTTCTACTGCGATCCATCCACATCTCTCTGTCTTTCTGTCTCTGTTTCTCCCACTCTCCTCCACGTGAACACTCCTCCGCTCGTGGAATGAAGCCTCAAATTGCCACGAATCTGGAGAAATGCGTTTTGTCTTTCGGACAGAAAAACCAACAACTTGAACAAGATGCTTGGACCACCAACAGCTGCGACAGCGACTCAGCCACAGCCGCAGCCACAGCCATGTCTCGTGCCTGGTCGTGTCGCCTTGCAGTTGCACGCAGAGCACCGCAGCCTGCTTCTCTCCACAGGCGACACTCGCTTTGTCAAGCTTGCAGGTGCGTCACCCACAAACCATCAAGCAAACCCATCAATCAACACTTACATACTTACATACACAACTACAGAACCCTTTGCCAGTGGTGCATCCACGTAAGCTGCTTGTCCAGCACTCAGTCGTCACTCAACCGTCGCAACATAATAACAACAATGATAATATATTCTCCGCTGGTCCAAAATACAACAATCAACACCTTCCTTTCCATCTCGTTCACCCACCCATAAACTCCAAACCTAACAAACAAAACAAAACAAACAAACTCAACCAGCTCCAAAAAGTTTTATATAGATCATGACTTTGGAGCTACTGATAGTGTCGATGATATCATCTCATCTACTCGTGCTGCCGAGCTGGTCTCCAAAGCGATTGCAGGCTATCAAGTTGCTGTCATGACTGCACGAATGGGGTAAATACATATTCATACATATATACAAACACTTGCAGATCCAGACCCTCTAAAACTGTCCCGCAATCATCAAGACATGCTGTTTCTTTCCCACCCTGCTTTGTCATACACATTCCACTTGCTCAAACCGTGTCTGACTGATTTACATCTACTCCTATTCCTGCTACTGTCTCTTTATCATTGCGATCTTTGTCATGATTTGCCCATTCCTGTCTTGGGCTATCTATTATAGTCGCGTGACTTCTGTTTCGAGAAACGCTTTACATTTGGGGATACTGCACGAACTTGACTCGCAACTCTCTGGCATGAGTGAAATTGGTGCAGCGGCCAACTACAAGCTTTCCATCATGTAAGAAGATTGCGACTGTTGTGATCCCATCTTTTCTATCTGGAAACAGTTGTATTTCGATATGAAAGGTAACACCGTGTTAACACCAATGATTTTGATGTGTGTGTGTGTGTGTGTGTGCGTGTCCGTGTGTGTTTGTGTGCAGCTATGCTGGATTTACCGATACCAAGTGTGTCAATTTGGTCAAGGACCTCCCGATGCGCCTCGATGCCTTGGATACATCTTCGCACTATCATGATATTGAGCACATCAGCGAAATCAAAGAATTGGTTGCAAAAGGCTGCTCGCTGCCGTTTGTCTTGGTGATCAAGATTGAGCTCCAAAGCGAGTCTTCTTTTCGCACCATAGGATCCCTTGTCCTGGTGAGTTTGTTGGTTATCATAGCCTTTTTTTGTGTCTTGAACTTGCTTCTCTTTTGTATATCTTTGTTTGGTATTACTTGTGGGCACATTGCTGATGACTGGGAATAGGGCGATTTGGGCCTTCCAAGTTTTGTGAATCAGCCAGATCGTAAGCCTAATAGCTTGCCCAACACGATTGCAACAATTCGTGAGTCAATGTAGTTTTCCTTTGTGTTCCAAGTATGCGACATCGCGACTTGGTAATGCTGATCGACTGCTTGATCTAGGCAACATGGCGACCATGATTCTTACACCAGGTTATGCGGGTCCTCTACCCACCAACCACACATTCCTCACATCGATTGTGCCAGGTACAGTTTGATTTCACCACAATGCCATATTCTACAGATGGACTATCTGTGTTATCCAAGACACCGTCAACCTTGTTACTGACTGCCAGATTGCTTTGGTGTTTGGGTTTTATCAAAAAGAGCTGTTTGGTGGATCTACCGAGACACTGTTTATCATTGGCATTGATTTGTCAGACGCAATGTGCTTGGCTAGCGACGTCCTTCCTTGTTTGGAATTCTTCGATCTTATGCGTAAACTCAGAAGCAAAACGGTACCTTGGCGCATCTTTGTCTATGATATCATACTTTGCGTGATTGTTGCACTTGTCATTGGCTGCACCTTCTTCTGACGATTCTGTTGTTGATTTGGCTTGGTTTGGTTGCATGCGCTAGGCTATAAATGTCGCTGATGCCGAGATACCGAAACTTGAGAAAACAGTACATGATTTAAAGCAGTCGCATCAACTGCTTGCACAGCAGTGTCATGAAAGTGATACACATATTGCCTCTCAGAACAACTTGCTCAAGATGAAGAACGAGATTGTCCAGACGCTGTCGCAGAATTACTTGTTTCGCATCCACACGGCCGAAACGAGGCAGCAGTCGGAATTGACTCGAAAGCGTCTGGAAATCACTGTCAATGAGTTTGCTCATGACGTCGATGTCCATGCTGCCAGCGAAATGCTGCGTCGTGAACGTGTCAGCAGTCTTTTGTTGAACTATGAAGTGCATCGACTTAGTCTTGGCACTGAAGAACTGCGGAGCTCGATCGATCAGGCTAGAACCGAGTGTCGTCGTGCAGAGAAGGCGTCTGAAGCACTCGCTGACGAGATTTGTCGGCTTGATACACTTGTGCTGCATCGTGGACAGCTTATACAACTGATGGAGTCTGACAAACTTGAGCTGGGTAGTGCATGCCGAGATTGGATGGATCAGACAAAGTCGTATATCAGCGCTCTGGAAACCGCGATTAGTAAACTCGAAAGGGACATCATAGAGATAACGGATAGGATGGCCACTGAGTCGTCATTGCGCGGTCAGCGAGACAAGGAACTTGAAGATATGAACGAGCAACGACTGGCAATGACTAATCAGCTTGATACACTGCAGCAAGAATGTGCGAGATTGTCTCGCGAAATCGACGAGGTCAAGCAGCTCTCGCACCAAGAGCGTGACATCCTCATCAACGATCTGGCAAAAACCAACAAAGACTTTCACGAAAAGCAGAAATCGTGGGAAGCCGATCGTGTAACTATGCAAGCGCGGCTAGATCTCGCAGCACAAGTCGAGCAACAGTGGGAAACCAAACTGGCCAAAAGTCTCGAGGCACTCGAACAAAAAGCTGCTCGTGAGGAGGCTGCAAAGATGACCGAGGTTGCTGCACTTCGTGTTGCTGCTAGCGAGGTGTCTAGTAAGGAAGCCGCGCGCACTCGTGATGAACAGAAAGCGATTGTGCAGGTATGTAACATCTGCCCGCTTTTGTAAAGCGTCGTACTGAGCGAACTGAATCTGCTGTGCTGACTTGGACTGTATTGTGCATTTCTAGGAGGCGTTAGAGACTGCTAATCGTCGCCAGCAGGCATTCCTTGAGCAGGCTTTGGAACGCGAGCGTGCTGTATGGGATGAGCAAAAGAAGGCGCTGATTGCATTGATTGCTGACAAGGTCAGTATCAGCAGTACAAGGGGATGCTGGTAATATTGTTGAATCAGGCATATAGTGTTATTGTTTTGCTGACATCACATCTGATGAATCGTCTTAGGCGGCGGCGGCTGTGGCGGCAGAAGCAGCAACGATTACAAGTCGCGTTGTGCAGTCGCAGAGTATTGCAGTGGCAGAGTCGGCCCCTGTTGAACCTGCCAAACCCACAAAGAAGCCACGTGCACCAGCCAAGAAAGCCGCCAAGGCTGATCGAACTAATAACAGTCTCGACCAAGACAGCGGCAGTCGTCAAGAAGCGGAGAAAATCCCGAAACGTAACACTGCAACGTCACGTCGAGCTCAATTAGCGTCGAATGCAAGCACATCAGATGATCGTGATCATGAGGATGAGGATGAGGATGATGATGATGAAAATGGTGATGAGCAGACAAACAGTATGCAGAGCAAACGCAATGCTGCCAACGTGCCCATCGCTGATCTTGACACAGACCAAACAAATCCATCGCGTCAAGATAGTACCAAACAGAAACCAGCTTCAACCAAGCAGCGAGCAGCCTCAAAGAAAATCACTGATCCAGTCTCGCCGTCTCTGGTAACAAAAACAACAAACTCATGGAACATTGCACGACTGTTCATGTCGTATGTTCCAGAGAACTGACTTTGCGATGGCAAACACCTTTTCTCATGCGACCTAGAAATCCCTTGATTCGTCCGGCTCTGATAGCGAGATGGATGCAAGCGACTATGGTGGTAATACAACAGCTACTCGAACTAGCAAGAAGAAATCTGCGGCAAATAAGGCGGCTGGCACAACTGCAGCAGCAACATCCACATCCAACAAGAAACGAGGACGCGAGGCTTCAAAGTCCGATCAGCCCGAGAAACCCGAGAAACCCGAGAAACCCGACAAACCTGCAGCTAAGGATGCTGCTGACGAGGGTAAAAAACGCAAGCTGGCTGGTGCTGCCAAGACAGGCGTTGCACCTGACGATATTGACAGCCAACCCAAAAAGGTGATTGTCCTTCTCCATCATTTCCCTCTGAACAAGAGGCAGCAACAGAAGAAACTGATTAGATACTCGTTTGGAAACGATAAGATGGGTGCGTCGCTTGCAGGTGTGTCGCAGTTCCTTTCTTTCTTGAACAAAAGTAAGTCTGCTGAAACACCTGCAGACATTGGCACTAGCGCTATTGCTGGTGCTGGTGCCAGTGGCATGGCAGATGCATCGATGCGACGGCTCTCGTCCGAAAGCTCAGCCACAGTGTCGACGACAGCAACGAATGCGAATCTACGAGGTGTTCCTGTGGCGCCACGACCGCGCAAGCTCATGATGGATAGCAGGCGGTTTGCAATGGTTCTGGGTGGTAAGAAATAAGACGCAGTCAGGAGAGTGGGGGGGGGGGGTGTTTTTGAAAAATAAAGGATGACACCGAAGATCATCCTGTGGATCGTTTTTGGGAGAATGGCGAAGCTTGTTGTTGGATAATCGGAGTTGGCTTCACTTTGCTCTCTCTCTCTCTC
>JH392968.1:63275-76578 GCA_000235945.1 Homolaphlyctis polyrhiza JEL 142
ACTCTCTCTCTCTCTCTCTCTTTCTCTCTCTCTCTCATCGCCGCTCTCTTTCTCTCTCTGTTGCTGTGATGCCGCCAGTTCCTCTCTCTCGTTCTGTTCGCCTGATCGCCACTGGCATGACAGCGTTGAATCCTGGCCCAGGAACACCGTCGCAGTTTATGCAGCAGGCAAGTTTGCATTTCTCGATGAATTCGTTGTTCTCTTGGCCGCAGCCTCGATAACTCGGCGGTCTAACAACAATCACGCACTCGCTTGTGCCATTGATCGGATCGGATCGAATCGATCCCATTCGATCCCATTTGATTTGGTTTGGTTTGATCCGACTGCTGCTGCTTCTTGCTATTCACTGGCTCCTGGCTCAGGCTCTCCACACGGCGCTGCAGTCTGTGAATCTGCAGGTCAAGGATCTCTCTGGTCTGATTGCCATTCCAAGTCTCGCCGATCCTCATTTCATGGAGGGCCACAATCTCGCAACTCGAATCGGCCTGCTTCCCGCACGCAATGTGCTCGTGCGCACAGTGGACACTGGCGGCGCTGGTCCAATCACGGGACTGCTCGAAGCGAAGCGCATGGTCCAGATGGAAGGCGCCGAGATTGTTGCTGTTGTTGCTGGCGACGCCGTCAAGAATCTGCCCAGCGACGAGTTTCTTCGTCGCGCGGACCAGACCTGCAACCACGAGGAAGCAGCACTCCCGTCGCCAATCATCCCGTCTGGCTACGATCGTGTTGCACAGTACCAGGTTTGTATCCTGTCACTATCGCCATGTGTCGGCCCATCACAGAGATATTAATCCGTCGATTGGTTTATCTAGATTGCAAAGTACGGCACCACTCGCCGCCAGCTCGCAATGGCATCGGCGCTCATGTCGATCATGGCATCCCGGCACCCGCTCGCGCTCACAAGGAAGCCGCGAACTGTCCAAGACGTCTTGAATTCGACTCAGGTTGCGCCTGTGACCAATGTTCTTGAATGCGCTCGTCGTGCTGATGGCGGTGCTGCCATCTTGGTTGCATCACCAACATTCCTTGAAAAGAAGGGTCTTCCCCGCCATCTTGGCGCCGTTGTGATTGGTGGAGGTGAAGCGTCTGGCCCACTCTATCCAGCCAAGGATCCATCTCTCATCACCGAGGACGCGTTCTCGTGCGAGGAAGCTGCCAACATGGCATTTGATGAGGCTCAGGTTGGCGTCAAGTGAGTGTTGGTTGCTAGACTTGCTGCTGGTGCATGCAGACTGCCAGCTTTCGGTTCACTAATCTCTGCTGCATTGTCACGCCTAGGGACATTGACTTTTTCGGACTGTACGACTGTTTCCCGATTTGTCTGATCCGTGCAATCGAGGCTGTCGGTCTTGCACCAAAGGGCCGCGGTGGTGCGTATGTGGAACTCAAGTATTACGAAGTTCTTGATGCTATGCGCCACAGCGATCCCGAATCATTCCGTCCACAGGACATCTTCCCTGTCAACACTCATGGTGGCTTGCTTGCGTTTGGTGCACCATGGGAAGTGCCTGCCATGTACAATGTCATTGAGGCTTTCAAGCAGCTCACTGGCACTGCAGAAAACCGCCAGATCCGTGACTGCCGCCGTGCACTCGTCTATGGCAATGGCGGCATCTTCAGCCACTCGGCCATTGCAATCCTCGGAAATGGACGCTACTAATCTTGTCGCCTCATTTACTGGCGTATTTATCTCTCAAGCTTTTTCACTATTCTCAAAAAACACACACCATCAAATACATCTACGTGGCATCACATTCATCATCAACACAATCATACTGAAAATACTGTGTCATATTTTATATATTGGCCAGTTTGATCCCGACAAGATTCTTCGCGGTCGATGCAGTCTGTATGCAATATATCTGAACTAGTAGTTTGCTGTATTCGGCGATGCTCTCCGACCACCATAAAGTGTTCTTGCTGGCGCCATAATCTGTTGGTGTCCGAACGCGGCTTTGAGTTTATCAAGTCGATCCAGCATACCTTGCTGCCGCTCCAGCTCTGGCTCATACGCTATCAGTTCTTCGACCATTGTTAGCAGCGGCTCAACTTCGTCTTGGAAATCCCCTTCTGGAGCGATTGGATATAGCATTGGCAGAGGAAGCATATGTGAATGCGGAGATGTCGATGCCGATGCACTGCGATTATGTTGCTGTTGCTGTTGCTGTTGGTTGTGCACATAATATGGACCCATCTCAACATATGGCAGTTTCCCCGGTAATCGTTGCATTTCCGAGTTGCTCGAACCACTGTGCGGTCGCAAGTGCGATTTGTCGCCAGGCATTGTTGGTTGATGATAGACTTGCGGGATATACGCAGATGCAGGATAAGGCACAGAAGCTGCGCGTCCATGAGCGGATGGCTGCAAACGGAGCTGCAGAGCCTGTAGCTTAGACTCGAGTGCTGTTGTATACACCTTCATCTGATCATGTTCCTGTTCAAGCGACATAGCACGAACTTTTTCATGCTTGAGATCTTCAGATAGCGAATACGAACGGTCACGTAGCTCGATCTCGCGGTGTTCCGCACGCGAGAGCTTTTCCTCAAGTTTCTCAATCTGTGTCGCACGTTCCTTGCTCGTCTCGCGCAACACACTTGATTCTGACACCAATCGCATGATTTCCTCTTTTGCTCGTGCAAGTTCGAGATTGAGTTTATCAGACACTGCTTGAATGTGGTGGAAGGCGTCTGACTTCTCTTTGCGCAGTTGTTGCACTTCGTCGCGGAGATGCGATACTTGATCACGGCACCGCTCGAGCTCAAAAGCAAGTGATTTAGCAGTGCCATTGGCTGCATCAAGTAGCTGCTGGCTCTTGGCTCGCTGTGCCTGGACAGCCTCCAAAGTTTCACGCTGGCGGTTCTTTTCAGATTCGGCAGCCCGCGCCTTTTCTGTCAGAGCCTTGCATTGCTGGTTCGCTTCGTTTATCTGTGTCTCCAGTTGTGTATTGCGTAGTTTCAAATCTGATATCTGCTCCATGGTTTTACTTGTATCGATTGCATGCGACTCTCGGCTAGCCTTGACACGTTCATAAAGCTGGATAAAGTTTTGCTCGATTTCAGACTTTTCCCGCTCAAGCGTCGCGATCCGAGCCGTCATTGTATTCGCTCGCGATTCCAGCTGTTTAGTCTCCTTTACAGAATTCTCAAGTGATTGGGTCAGCGATGTAATCTGCCGAGAGAGCTGCTCGCGTTCGCCATCAAATCGTATGTCGCGATTCTGGATTCGTTCTTCAATCGATTGTAGTGCTGATGAAGCGCCAGACAGTTCTTGCTCTGCGAGTCGTTGAAGCTCTTGATATTCAGACACTTTGACCCTTTCTGCTTCAAGAATCTCTTTGAGAGACTCGGCATTGTTGGCCAACTCGCTAACAGCACCAACAACGCGAATCAAGTAGGAGTTGTCCATCATGCGAATAGAGAGTGTTCCCTTGCGGTTTTCTTTGCTTGATCGCGCTGGAATCTCTTGGACTTCTTCGGTTGACCAGAATGCTGGGACTGCTACAATCTTGGCGATTTCGTTCAGCGTCATCTGAACACCTGCAATATGTTTGATATGCTGTCCAATCGTCTTGTTGGCGGCCGATAGGCTGGACTCAGCGGCACTCTTATCCTTGCGCGCACTTTCTAGGTCAGACACTGCTTCTTTGTAGAGACTCTCCAGTTGTTTGTGTTCTTCGAGCTGTTTCTGAAGTGAGTCGATAGTGTTGGCACGTTCGTCTGCCAGATCCTTGAGTCGCATACATTCTTCAGCAATCGTTTCGTGTTGCACTGTCAGATCTCGGAACTGCTCAGCCATCTTGTCACGCAAAGCATTCATCTGGTCTAGTTGTCCTCGCATTGTTGTTGCCTCGCTTTCCATCTGCTTGATCTTTCGCTTCTGTTGCAAAACAAGCTTGTATTTGTCCTCAAGCTCCGACGTCAGTCGCTGCGATTGTGCTCGTCCCGCTTCTATTTGTTGTTCAAGCTGAGTCTCGAGTTGTTGTTCTGAATTCAGCAGCTCCTGCTCTCGACGCTGTAGTTTCTCAATCTGCTGACCAAGTTCAACATTCTTGGCTTCAAGTTTTGCAATCGTGACACGCGCTTCCCTATCGACTTTGCCAAACTCTTCAGCATGAAGTTCCTGTTGTTTATAGATTCGGTCATTAAGATCTGTCGTCAAGCGTACACGCTGGATCTCCAGCTCGCTTTCCAGACGCCGCTGCGACTCTGCTTCAGCTTGTTTGATGCGGTCCTTGGCATCTTCTCGCTGCGACTTGATCATTTCACGTAGTTCTGACACTTCGCTTTCGTGTGCACGATCAATTCGTTCTAGTTCTTTTACCTTCATCTCAGATTTTTCAAGCTGCATCGTCATTTCATAGATTGCCTGTTCGCGCTGTCGAATCACTTCTCTCAAAGTACCTTCGCTCGTTGACAGTGCAATGTTTTCTTGTACTTTGCGGTCAAGTGTATCCGAGAGATCCCGAATATGCATCTGCATATTCTGCCGTTCCTGTGAATGCTGCGAGAGCTGCTGGGATGATGCTGATGCCGATTCCTTCAACTGTTGCAGCTCTAATGTCAAACGTCGATTGGCTTCAGACAATGATGATTGTGTAGCTTTTGAGGCATCCGCCTGGGAAAGTGCCTCGCGATGCATCTGGTCAAACTGCTGGATACGTTGCAGCAGTGTCGCAATCTCTGACCGCAATGAAGTCTCGGTTCCATGTGCATGCTCTAGTCTATCTTCGTTGCTGCGACGGGTATCTTCAAGTTCTCGCGTCAGACGTTGCAGCGACTGCTCAAGCTGATCGTTGCGTTCGTTTACTTCAACAAGCTTGCCAGAGATGTCAGACAGTTCCTTTTCCTTGCGCGATAATGTCAGCAGTTTCTCTTGTAAAGTGTTTTCTACATCGTCCATCATATTGCGATACTGTGCACGTGCCGAGTCTGCCGATCCTTCTGCACGCTGAATATCGGAAACTAGCTGTTTCATCTCCATGTTAAGTCTGATGAGCTCGACTTCCTTGACCTTGAGCGTTTCGTCACGAATCGACAGCGTCTGCTCGCGTTCCTTGAGCCTTTCTTGGGTTTCGTTGAGCGATCGCTTGATGCTTTCGATAGTATGCACGCTTTTTGATTTCTGGTCTTGAAGCTGTTGTGTAAGCTTCTCAATTATGGCCGACTTGTCTTCCTCGAGTTTTGCGATTGCAACCTCTTTCTCATGCTCAAACGTTGCTCGCGACTGATCAATGCGGGTATCAAATTGCTCTCGCAGTTTCGCGACTCGATCTTCATAGTCCTTGACTGCCTGCTTAGCTTGAATATCAGCCTCTGACTTCAAACGACTGATTTCGGCCGTAGTGGTGATTTTGTATGCTTGGAACTCTGCACTGATCGAAGCATAGTCGCTTGCACGATCTCGCTTCTCCTTTTCGAGCGCGACTTTCCATTTTTCTTCCGTCATATTCAATTCACGCGTTGCATCTCGTATCATTGACGCCTTTTGGTTCTCCGATTTCTCATGCTCGGTATTGAGATCTTTGATGCTTTCGCGCAGTTGGCGTACTTCTTTTGTTAAAGACGCTATATCGTGTACTAGCTGCTCGTTTTGACTCGCTAGTTCCTTGCGCTCGCGATCCAGCTTGTTCGACATCTCTTGCTGGTTTGCAAGTGGCTCTTAACTTCAGCAAGCCTTTGTTCCAGACCAGACCGGCTTGCAGAGAATGATGACACCTGGCTCTCTGTCTTTTTCAATCGCGCTTGCGACTCTGCAAGTTTCTCCTGGGTTGTGGACAGCAGCATCTCTGTTTCGCTCAACTTGAGTTTAGTCTGAGCATGGAGCGATTGTGCACCTGAAACTGCAGTTTCGACTTCAACCAACTTGATCTCCTTGGCCATAAACTTTTGCTGCAGCGACGCAAACGACAACTCGATCTCGCTCAACTTGGTTTTGGTATCCCGTAGCTCCTTGTCGAGATCGACCAGCTTGCTTTCCCTCTGGGCAATCTTGGCCTGCAGAGAAACAGCCTCTGTTTGTGCTTCGTTGTGCTTGATTTTATACTCCTTGAGTGATGCTTCTAGCAACAGAATCTGTGAGTCTTTCTGGGAGAGTTTTTGTTGCAATGCTGCAGTCGCTGATTCGGTATCTGCAAGTTTCGTTCGCACTTCGCGTGTTGTTCGATCGAATGCTTCTAGTTTTGCATCCTGTTGTTGTATTGATACAGAAATGCGTCAATACTCTAGTAAGCATATCATATCAATGGCAATACTTGCCTTTTCGCGAATCTGAGCATTTGCCTGGTTGAGTGTGACCTCCAACTCGCGAATACTAGTTTCACGTGCCGCAATCTTGGCATTCAGCGCCGCCATCGCTTCGCCAAGTTCAGTGTTTTTGGAGTTGGCTGATGCAACTGTTTCAAGCAAAGTCTTGATACGAACATCCTTTTCAATCAATGTTGTTTGCAGCAACGTGATTTGCGACTCTCGTTCGCGGAGCGTTGTCTCAGTTACCTTTTGACGATCTGCCATTCGAGCCAGCTCCGATGATTGGTTTGATAATGAAGCTGTGGCTGTTGCAAGCTGTGCACCAATCGAATCTATTTCTTGCGATTGAGATGAAATAGTCGATGATAGGTTCGCATTTGACTGCTCTAGCGATGCAATCTTGGCCATTGCTTCTTGAATCTGGCCGTCGCGCTGCACAACATCAGCACTCAGTTTCTCAACATGCTGTTGAGTTGATTGGAGATCTTGTGTTTGTGTATCGTGTGACAGTTGCAGAGTGTTTAGCTTTTGGGTTAACTGCTCAATCTGGCTCTGTTGATCCGCAATCTCTAGTGCACGACGCTCGAGCATTTCAAGCGACTCTTTGAGCTTAGCATCGCGTTCTCCGATTGAAGACTTGTTTGATGCAATCTTTGCCTCGAGCTGACTAATGACCTGATCCCGTTCCCAGACTGTTGCTTCCCCTTCTTTGATTTTGGCATCTCTTTCAGCAACCTTTGTTTCTTGTTGCTTGACGCTTGCCTCTAGCTCTGTCACCGTTGCTGTAATCTTTGCCATTGCAGCCTCCTGCTCTACACGTGCCGCGTCCTTTTCCTTGATCAGCCGATTCAGATCATTAATCTTTCGAAGGCTTTCGATTGCCTGTTGCTCCAGTTCCTTATATTTGAGTGCAAAGTCGGCCGTCTTGGATGCCAATGCTCTTGACACAGCCGAGTTGAGTTCCTCTTCATCTGGCTCGCGGCGTGATGATTGATAATACGATCCTGTGCTCTTGTCACTCGTTGCAGAGCCTGCTCCTGCACCAGTGCCGCCATTTTCGTCGTCATCGCCACCATCACGATTGGATGATGTCATGGCCACATCGCTGATCAGTTTGGCCTTGATGGTATGCTTTGCCAGGCTTTTGTAAGCTTCAAGCCACGAAACCTTTTCAGGGATTGCTGTTGCTGCCAAAACATATCGATTAGGCGTATCAAACTCGCTCGTCGGCAGAATCTCGACTTCAAGCATAGTTGTGCTGACGTTATCTGTCACAATAGTTCAATCATCAGGATCCATAAGAGGTAATCAATCGATTGCACTGACTGCACGAATGCATCTTACCAGTGTTTGATGTATTCTCGACGATTTCGCACACACGGACATCTTTCAAAGGCGACTTTTCAATCACGTGGTTCTTATCTCGCCAGTCCTTGCGAGCAAGGATCATAATGTCATTGAAAAGGAACAGTTTACGAGTTTTGCGGTATCCGCTGAACATGACATACACAACATCCTCTCGCACAAGAAATCTGTTTGGATTCGCGATATTGATTTTCTATACAAAAACAATAACAAAACAGTGTTGTCGGTTAGACGCTCTTGTCCACCTGGATTTCTTGTATCGTTACGGATACACAGAGATCTCGAATGCAGTTTAGTTGGATACAATATGTGCTCGTGTATATATGTATACAGTCCATTTGCTCCACTCTTTTGGCCCAACCAGCTTACCTCGGAGAATCGATTCTGGACATCAACGATTGTCTTCATGCCGTTCATGCGGCGCGCGCTTTCATTGACTGTACTCACGACTCGCTGCATACGATCGAATGCGCGTTCCAACTCGGCATAGTCGGGATGATCTTTACTCGTATACTTTGTAATTTCCTAATGGGAAACACAACAAAACATATTCGTCAATCACAACCCGCCTCAATCAATCAATCAATCAATCGATCAAGCTAGATACACTATAGCACACAACAGACTCACTCTGAGTAAAAGTGGATATTTGCAAATGCGTTGAACGGGTTTAAGCAGAAATCCACCGAGATCCATTTGACGCATGACAGGGTTCTTGTAAGCCTCCTCGATAAAGTTTCGAATCTCAACCTTGGAATTGAGATATGACTTGAGTTTTGACTGTATTTCTGTTTGGTTGGCACAGAATGGAATATAACATAGAAACCGCTCGCCCTAGTACACACTGGCCATCTCAGTCTGTTGTCTTCTTGTGATGTGCGACTGGCACTTGATTCAATCTAGTGATCATAAAGCAATTAGAAACTCACTGTCGAGATAAAGGCATCTGCAAATGCTTTGATGTTTGTGATGTCCGATATGAGTTGCATGTGATTCAAAAAGTCTATATTGACACTCAGCATTTGCTCGATGTTGGCAAAGATGCTTGTGTGTAGTTTGGCTTGCATGCTCTTCAATGCCGCCATTGGTTTCATGAAATACTACACAGTTGCACAGATCGATCCATGTCAGTAATGAGTAAGCCATGTGTTGTGTTGTTTTGGGTTTGTTTTTGTTTTTGCGTTTGAAGATTGGGGAAACTAGAATGATTGATTTCGTTATTAACCGATATCAAGATACAAACCTCGACAATAATGGCTAGATCTCGAACATAGTCTTGCTCTGTTTGTATCAGCTCCCATATTGCAGAATTTCGCTTTTTCTCTTGACTGTCCATTTTGTTGAGTGTGTCTTCGTCATATTGATCTTGCCATCTCTCTCCGCTTGAACCGCGCAGGTAATCTGCAGGCGTCCATACAGCACCTGTGCTAGGTAGCAGGATTGTTGTGCGCGTTCCTGGTCGTGCGTTTGCGGCAGATCCCCAGCCACTCCTCGCTCCAAAAGGAGTTCCAAGTAAGCTAGCGTCTGAGTTCGAGGCATCTGATCCCGAGCGGAAAAACGATGTGGGAATGGATTCACTGATCGACTTTTTACGAGGTACATCACGCACGGGTGATCCAGGTCGACTCTCGCTGTCATCCACATGGCTAAAGATGCTTGATCTTCCAAAGATGCTGTCTCGCTCAGCGCGACTGCTGCGTCTGCTAGCGTTTTTGTCTGGAAGTGGGCTCGGCGGACCATCTTCGACGCTGGTTTGCTTTGGTTGCGTTGCAGTCCCTGGTGTTGACGGGCCTTCTGTGGGTTTAGACTCTGCTGTATTTATCGTAAGAGAGCGACCTTGTGCATCGTTTTTGTTTAATGTCGGCGAGCCTTCAGATGGCACAGGAGTTGCAAGTGCTGCAGCAGTTGATGCTTCAAGTGCCGCGACAAGATCGTCCGCATCTATAATCTTGCTGTTGATTGGAGGTGATGTTTGTGCGGCTTGAGGCGCTTCTGATGGTCCTGAAAGAGTTGCGTTGGACTTTTTCGACGATTCGGTCTCTGGTGTCGATGAAACCGCATCTCGGGCCGGGGATGACGCGGGTTGTGTCTGACTCTTGACTTCCTTTTCAGCCTCGCGCTCCTTTTCTTTCTCCTTTTCTTTCTCCTTTTCTTTCTCCTTGTCCTTGTCCTTGTCCTTGTCCTTATCCTTATCCTTGAGAATCGAATCGGGAACAAGCCGACGCAGCCACGATATTCCCTTTCGTTGTTGATCAGGCGATCCATCTGCTTCCTGTGCTTTGAATGATGCCTTCTTTCCAAACTTGCCAGGCGCAGGATGTGCTGTGTCCTGCTGCTTAGTATCCGCAATTGGCTCTACCGAGATCAACGTCGCCGGAAACCATCCTGTCTTGGGTGCTTTCTCGTTAAGACCCTTCATACCTTTCCACCAGCCTCCATCTGGCGCTTCCAGAACAATTACTAGGTCCCCAATGTGCAGCTCCAATTCGTCCGACTTTGCCGGCTCATAGTCATATTTGGCAACAACCTTTGTTCCCGGTGGAACGGGATTTGGACATACCAGTTCTTCCTGCATCTCATTTGCTTCATATGTACCTTGATCTCCAGAGTTTGTATCGTGACTCTTTATCGACTGCTGATCATATGCCAACGAACCTGTAGCGCTAGTATTGTCGCCACCAGGGAAAAGCATGGCTGAAGCCGCATCTCCGTCTGTCGCACCTGCAACCGAAACCGCGTCTGGATAGACTGTATCAGGATGCTCTTCATCGTAATATCTCACGTGATTTCTTGGGAAGAAGCCTTGATGGCCGTTGCGCCTCCCTTGCGTCCGATTTGTGCCTTTCCACCAATATTCGGTTGTTGTTGCTGGAGTCATATCAAGCTCGATGATGTCTCCGGATTCTAGCTCGAGTTCATCCAGATCTTGTGCATGATACGCTGTGTGCACGAGGAACAGAGCTCCGGCAACAATGGCTGGTGTGGGTAGTGTGAGTTCTGGCGTTTCGGTATGCTCCTGCTCTTGTTGTTGTTGCTGCTCTTGTTGTTGTTGTTGCTGTTGTTGTTGTTGTTGCTCATTCTCTTTCTCTGGTTGTTCCAATGGCAACTGCTGTTGAGATCCCGATACGCTGGAAGTCTTGGGAGATACTGCGCCAGGGCTCGTGACAATCTCGTCTGTTGCAAGTGGCGAATGCTGGGGCTCTTGCGACTCATGCTGCAGTAGAGATTCTGCCGGTTCCATCACACTTTGGGAACTTACTGGCTCAAGAGGTTCGATTGACTCACGGATCTCAGAGATTTGCGCAGACTCAGCGTCTGGCTCTGCCTCTGACTCTGACAAAGTTGTGACAAGCGCAGCGATGGCGTCCATTGATATTCCAAGCTCGGCATTGGACGATACCTCGGTCACAGCGGACATGGGTGCACGTTCTCCTTGATGAATGGACTCGCTGTCGGTTTGAATCGAGAGGTCGCTCCGAACACTGTCAGATCTGGCAGAATCAGCTCTGATTGTCGATGATGAAAGAGCATTCATGTACGGTGGTCGCTGCGAGGTTACAGATGCGGCATTTTCGCGATGGTCTGTGTCGCTCAAGACTGAGGGATCAACAAATGTAATCTGGCTCGCTCCAACTTCGCTTGCCATCGTTGTCGCGAGATTGGAACCTTGGACACTTTGACGTGGCACACTGGACTGTCCTTGTGCAGTGGTGTGCAGTAAGTCATTGGGTTCCTGCATAGCGTCATAGTAGCTACTTGATGCCATGCTAGCGTTATCCCGTCCGTCGTTTGTATCAGCGATGGACATGACAGATGGCTGTGTAACAAGAATCGTGGGTCCAATCGATGCTCGCGGCTCAGAGTCATCAGGCTGATTTCCGTGATCTTGATCAGGTTGGTGTAGTTGTTCTCCGGTGCCATCAATCAGTGCATGTGATGCATCCCGAGAATGCTCTCCAATTTCATCGTCAGATGTCATTGCATCCGATATATCGTCTCTAAATGAATGACCAATCCCAGAGGCTCCATCTTCATCGTGCGGTCCAACCAACAACATTGGTCCATCTGTGAATGCATTTCAGCAGCACTGTCAGCTGCCAAGGCATTCAAACAAAGTACAAATGTTTTACAATCATGCAAGGAAGCATATAGTTATTCTCACCATCCTGATCAGAAAAGGAAATATCCTGTACTGCGACATCAAGAATCACCTCGGATATATGTTTGACTTCAGGAAACTCTTTGTCGATCAGCACCGCTGTAGAGTGATATATTGCTACTGTCAGTCTATTTTCTGAAAGTATTCATGGATGTCGCTGGTTCTGGTCATGTATTTCGCAAGCAAGAATATCGATGCGACATCAAACCTTGATGCAGAGATGTTACAGAGAGCGAGCTCATTGCTCCATTAAGATGATCTTCCTGACTCGCAATAGACGATGAGCTCTCTTGCTTTGCATTGGATAGTTGGTGTGGGGCATCAATCTGCTGACCAGCAGTCGAATCCGGCACACTACTTGGCTCGCTTTCACTTGCAATGTCTTTTGCCTGTGATTCGCTCAACTCATCGTCTGGGTGAGGATCAAGAGTGATGATTCGAGTAACTTCTAAATGAGGATCTGCCGTAGCATTCTGCTCTATGTCGACATCATTGGTTGGCTCTGATGATGAGCCAAGTTGCGAATCTGGTATCGGCAAGTCGAACGAGATCACTTCAGAGTTACTGTTGCGGCCATTGTCTGTAGAAACTTGACTAACACCCAGGCTCTGAGTTGCAAAACTAGCCTCCAGCGGGATATTTTCTCCGGGATGGATTGTGGCAAGAGAAGACTGTAGGCTTTGCGGGTCAATGACCGATCCACCGGCATTTGCGACTGAGAGCATCTTGGCGAGTCTTGCATATGGATCTGGAATCGCTGGTAGCACGATTGTAGCAGGAACAAATGCAGCAGCGCTCGTTGATGCGTGATTTGGTAGTGCTGCCTCGACAGATAGAACTGCTGCGCTTGAGGGAGACCCAGTTCGCTCCATAAGTGATGGAGTCGATGCTGGTGTTGGTTTTCTGCAAACAGTATCGGCATGCTCGATAGATGGTATGTTTTGATCAACCGATGTTCCAGAGAGTCGCTCCAGCGCACTCTGATCCTCGTCTAAAATCTCTGTTGTGATCCTTGGAATAGCACTCGTGTCTATTATACGTTCCTCGGCTGTGTTGGTATCGTGGCTATGGGTTGGTTGTGATGGTTGCTCTAGACTGCTATTGCGATCATCCCGATGTGGTTCGGACGCGTTAGGGTTTGGAATGTTCGGCTCTGTCGCTGTGCTGGCTGGAACTCTGTTCTGAAAGCCAACGGCGAGCTGGCTCGTATCAATAGGGTCCAGACCAAAAGTGACTTCTGCGTCATCTTCATCGCTGATGCTCGTTGGCTCGCTCGCCCCGTCAATAGTGTCGCTCATCTAGAGCTGACTAACTGGATTTCCGAACGGAGTCGATCAATTTGAGATGGAAAGTGAGAATACTATATCAGTTCCGCTGTAAATTGGGACAAACATGGCCTTGTTTGGGTGTGAGTCCAGCATCTGATCGCGGACACAAGATACAGGATACAGGATCATCTGGTCAGTGGTCTGGTCAAGACCACGAGGTCACTGCCAGTCCCTCATAGTCAACTTGTTCTTATTGATCATGTTG
>JH392969.1:17567-32155 GCA_000235945.1 Homolaphlyctis polyrhiza JEL 142
TATTTCAATAAAAGCGTTTTTGTTTATTGCACAAATAAGCAAACGGTTGGCGCGCCAAAGAGCATAGTAGCAAGTACTGCCACAAAAAGGCAGATCTGTGCTACAACAAGTATGCGAATATACCTTTTTTCAATCAAGTACAGGTCAACTAAAGCAGACACGACAATCGTGTTGAGCCAGTGCATCTGGATGGAGCCAGGTGCACAAAGGTTGGAGAATGCGAATATCTGGTGTGTTTTTGACCAGTTCGACAATGAATCAGCCTTGACTTGTGCATATTTGCCAGCTTGAAATCAGTTTAGAGATAATCAAACCTTGAGTGTTATCCATGCGCCGGCAGTCATCATTGGTGTCTGTTGGAGCAGCCTGTAAGCATACGAGAAAAGCACAGTCGTGACGTGTCGCTGTGACGTCATTTCAAAGGGCTCGACTGCCTCAAACTGGGTGCCAAATCGCATCGGATTGATCTCTTGCGAGTCATGCTGTAAGTCGGCATTCAAAAGAGTTTCTGAAGCCACCTCGGATATACTACTGCTGCGCGTGGGTTCGTGGATATCGGTTACATCAGATATGGATATACGTCGAGCTGGTATAGATGATTTTGTTCTGTCAGACTGTGCAATCATTTCTTGCAAGATGTCCTCGGCCGTTGGACGCAGTTCTGGACGCTTAACCATCAGCCGACAGATGAGATCTTTGATATCGGTTGGTACGCGGGATCCACTTGGTGGGAATACTATGTTTTCAAAGCCAATGATTTCCTCTTTCAATATGTCCACATCATCGACTTGTGAATAGGGCACAGTTGCATAACAAAGAAAGTACAGTACAACGCCAAGAGACCATAAATCTGCAGACTGCGAGTGATTAGATAGATAGCGGCCGTTGCGGTCTTTTTGGAGCAGCTCCTATATAAGAATTGGATAGAGATATCACTGTACTGTCAGCAATGTAGAATGGTTTGAACAGTTGTATTCAATCAGCTGCCTCACAGGTGGCATGAACTCAAGTGTGCCAGTTGCACCAGTGCGTTGTCGTTCCATTGTGTCTGATAGGACTTCGCATTCTCCAAAATCAGAAATGAGAATATGCGGTCTGGCCAATTCCCATATATACACAAATACATCAGATATCAACTGTGGCTGCACGGCCGAGCCTTTGATCAAGACAACAATCAAAGCAAATACGACGTGCTTACATGCCACTGCGTGATTCGTCTGAAAAGCGAAGCAACAGATTCTGTGGCTTCAAGTCGCGATGGATGATTCCGTGTCGATGCAAGTGCACAAGACCTTTGCAGATGCCTTTGAAGAGTGTGCGAATCACGTCGGCGGTCAAATAGCGAACCTGACGTCCATCAGAAGCAAGGCCGATTCCGCCTTGCAAGGCTGCCAGTCCATCATCGACATGTGGGATCTTTTTGCGAACGCGTTTGGATCTGAGGGAAGCAAGGGTGACTGCCGGTTCTTCAGGTATACATAGATAATCCTCAAGATTACCACCGTTTGCAAAGTTCATGAGAATAAACAAGCACGGCACAGCAGGGCCAAATGTAGTAAGCTGCCTATTTTCGAGCCTTTTGGGTTCGAGAGAGTGGTTAGGTCAGTGCTGTGGCTCAGTGAAGCGGTGCTTGAAGATGCAAAAATGATTGGCGATAGCTAACCAGGCGTGTAGATACTCGATAACGTTTGCGTGACGCAGGGACTCGAGCAGATTGACCTCTTTGAGGATGCGCACCAGCCAGCTATGCGAAGTGCCAACGGGAATCTGCTTGACAGCAAATGTTCCAAGTGAGACGTTATCTAGCATGTGCCTGCACAGAAAGACGCTGCCTCGCTGTCCTCTGCCAAGTTTCTGCGATGCCATGGATCAGCGATGAGAATAGAAGATGGTGGAATGCGATGGATTGCGATGGATTGCGATGGATTGCGATGGATTGCCCACCTTGACCTGCACAAAGAAGCGATCGTAGTATCCCTGGTTGAACGAGCGCTGGTCCAGGGCAGAGGCATCAGCAGCTTGTGCAGGAGCATGTCCTGACAGCGAGGGCAGTGGCAGGGACAGCGAAGGCGCAGGTGTTGTGGTTGCTGCCGCTGCCGCTGTGGATTGCGAGTCGCCAGATTCAAAGCTTTCTGGGTTTGTCTGTTCGCTGCCCAGATGCATGAGCAGCCGAAAGTATCTGTTGTCGACAAAGGTGTCTGTGGGTGGCGGGGGCAGGGCAGCGGCATCTGAGTGATCCGTAGCATCTGCTGGATGCGAGGGATCAGCCGGATCGGCATGGTGCTGGCTGTGACTGTGACTGCGGTTGTGACTGCGGCGGGCAGCGAGGGTCTGGCCACACAGCGGACACATCTCTGAGTCGAAGCTGTGGATGCGGTCGAACGAGCGCACAGCAACCGTGCGCTGCGATGCGTCATACAGCACAAGTTGGCCCGCTGCGTTGTTGCGCAGCACAATGCTCAGTGCTCCAGTCCCAGTTCCTGCTGCTCCTGCTCCTGCTGCTGCTCCTCGTCCTTCTGCTTCTTCTCGTCCTGGTCCTTGTCCTTGTCCTTGTCCTTGTCCTTCGCCAAACGCTCCAGGGCTCGCTGTCGCTTGTGGACTGCTGGACAGCACAAGCGCCGAGCTGCTTGCTCTGCTTTGTCTGCTGCCTATGCTTCCACCTGCGCTGCTTGTGCTGCTGCCGCCGCGCATCATGGAGATCGCTGGTGTCTTTAGTAAAAGTGCATTGGAGCTTATCATGCTCTCTGCTTTCTTGCTGCTTTGTGTGCAATGGCAAGAAATCCAACTTCAACATCACATCCAGATCACATCCAGATCACATCCAGATCACATCCAGAAATGAACGACCGTGTCTTGCTCTCACTGAACCACAATGATCCAAGGACTTCAATAAGAAAGCTTTCCAACTTCATTTCAATTTACATGTCAACGTCAACACTTGCGGGGCTCGGACACGCTGAGCTGCCGCGTGCTTCAACCAATAGACACAGCTGATCATCAAGGCGAACATCAGGTCGCACGCACTCGTCAATTGCTTGAACATGCACAATGCTCTGGTTCTGCAATGTGCCTGCAAGGATCAGTTTGGAGATCTCTGTGACAAGCATGCGCTCAAGGTATCTGCGGAGCGGGCGTGCGCCAAATGTCACGTCATAGGCACGGTCAAGGACGACATCGCTGGCGCGCTCAGATATATCAATGTGCATCTGGTGTGTGGTTGCAAGGCGCTGGTCGATATCGCGCATCTGGATTGCAACAATCTTGCGAAGCTCTGTCTTGGCCAGCGGCTTGAACACCACAATGTCCGTCATGCGGTTGAGGAGCTCGGGCTTGAACTTTTGTCGAACTTCGCTCATGACAAGGTTGCGTGTCATTGCTTCGGTTTCGGGTGTTTGGGGAAGACCTGCGGCTTGCATGATATGCGACGAGCCGAGATTGGACGACATGATCACGATTGTGTTGTGGAAGTCTACCGTGCGGCCCTTGCCGTCAGTCAGGCGGCCATCGTCAAGCACCTGCAGCAGAATGTTGAGGACCTGGGTATGTGCTTTTTCGATCTCGTCAAACAGAATCACAGCATAGGGATGTCGTCGCACAGCTTCGGTCAGCTGGCCGCCTTCATCGTGGCCAACATAGCCAGGAGGTGCACCAATCAGTCGCGATACTGAGTGCTGCTCCATAAACTCGCTCATGTCAATGCGAATGAGACCCTTCTTGTCGTCGTCAAACAGCTCGCGTGCCAACGTCTTGGCGAGTTCCGTCTTGCCTGTTGATCGCAAAGAACATGCAGGTCAGTATCTATTCGTAAAAACACAACTGTCAGCACCATTCAGTGGATTGACTTACCAACACCAGTCGGTCCGAGGAAGAGGAATGAGCCGATGGTGCCTGCTCCCGAGAGACCAGCGCGTGATCGGAGCACGGCTTCAGCGACAGCCTTGACAGCTTCCTCTTGTCCAACAACGTGCTTATGGAGCGCTTCGTCGAGATGGAGGAGTCGGTCCACTTGGCTCTTGTTGAGACGCGTCACTGGAATGCCTGTCCAGCGAGAGACAACCTCCATGATCTCGTTCGGACCAACAGCCTCGCTGACAAGACGACCGCTTGCGCTCTCGGATTGTGCAGCACGCTCAGCCTTCATCTGCTGCTCAACAATCGCAATGCGTTGCTGTAGATCAGGCAGCGCACCAAACTTCAAGTCTGCTGCAAGGGCGAGATCATATCGGCGCTCGGCATCGGCAATCTTGTTCTTGAGTTCGTCAAGTTTCTGTGTGAGCTGGCGGAGTTCATCGACGCGGCCCTTTTCTGACTCATATCGCAGCTTGAGAGGCCGCAATTCTTCTTGGATATGGCTGATGTCCTGCTGTACTTTGGCCAGACGCTGTGCGCTTGCTTGATCCTTTTCCTTCTCAAGCGCAGTTGCCTCGATCTGTAGTTGCAGAAGACGGCGCTCTAGGATATCAATGGCTTCGGGCTGGCTATCAAGCTGGACGCGGATCGACGCGCAAGCCTCATCAACAAGATCGATAGCCTTGTCTGGCAGGAATCGAGATGTGATGTATCTGTCACTGAGTGTTGCGGCTGACACGAGAGCGGCATCGGCAATCTTGACGCCGTGGTATGCTTCCCACTTCTCGCGAATACCGCGAAGAATGGAAACAGTTGCCTCGACCGAGGGCTCACCGACTAGAACCTGCTGGAAGCGTCGCTCAAATGCGGGATCCTTCTCGACATGCTTTTGGTATTCGCCGAGTGTTGTGGCACCAATCAGGCGCAGTTCACCTGCATCGCAGAACATCAAGACACACCAATGAGCAGATTAGCAACGGCATCAATAATGAAAGGATGTAGGTAGGCAGAAGCGATTGAAATGGCAGCAAGCGACGTGTGTACTCACCTCGAGCGAGCATCGGCTTGAGGAGATTGGCGGCATCCATAGCGCCGTCGCTCTTTCCTGCACCAAGGACTGTGTGCACTTCGTCAATAAACAAGATGATGTTGCCCTCGGCGTCCTTGACTTCCTTGAGCACGGCCTTGAGGCGCTCTTCGAACTCTCCGCGGTACTTGGCGCCTGCAATAAGCGCACCCATGTCGAGCGAGAACAGTCGTGCCTGCAAGCTCGCTGGTACATCCTTGTGAACAATGCGCTGAGCAAGACCTTCGACGATGGCAGTCTTGCCGACACCAGGCTCGCCAATCAGGACAGGATTGTTCTTGGTGCGCCGCGCTAGAACACGAATGACACGTCGAATCTCGTCATCACGGCCAATGACAGGATCCAGCTTGCCGTCCTCGGCGGCCTTGGTCAGATCGATGGCATATTTGGAGAGAGCCTCATAGGTCGAATCGGCTGATCGCGAGTCAATGTGTCGGTTGCCGCGGATCTGGGAAACAGCCGCCTCAATGCCCTTCTTATTTGCACCGCCTTCCGCTAGCGCTGCCATGATTTCCTTGTTCTCGAGCAGTGCCATGATGATGTGGTCGACGCTGAGATGCGAATCCTAAATATCATCGATGAGCAAGTCAGTTGCTTGTTTTTGGTCATGCAGTTGGAGGCGATGCAATAGTCGAGCAGTTGACAAATAAGCTCACTCACCTTTTGCTTCTTCTTGAGCTCTTCTGCGGTGCGCAAGAGGGTCGCTGTCGCATGATGGAAGGATACTTGCAGTGGTGCTGGAGACTGTGATGGTTGGCGCACGAGCAGCGAGCGTAGACGACGCTCGCAAGCAGCCGGATCAGCGCCAGACTTTTGGAGGATGGATTTGAATAGGCCGTCTTCGTCGTCGATTAATGCGACGCCAACGTGCACTGGTGCAACTTGTACGTGGGCAAACTCTGAAGCGAGTTCGCTTGCTCGATTAAGAACGGTTGCGGCCTTGTCTGTGAAGTTTTCTGGGGATAGCATAATGCGTGTTGTTGTTACTGGTGATGTGATGGTGGTGGGGTGAGGAGTGTGTGAGCCAAGCTTATATAGTTGTGGCTGTCATTTTGAATCATTCCAGGCTTTTCTGACGCGTTCTGGCACAACCTGGAAGGGCCGAGAACGTCGGAGAGTGTTGCGGACACATCGACTTGGACAAGTGGCGCGAGCCTGACTGATCCAGGGGCAGTCGCAGATAGAGTGGACACTGCAATGGCTGGTAGAGGGCATTGGGAAACATGTTGCCTAGTGCGCTCTGTGGCTTGTCTTGCGCTTTTCACCAAAAATAGAAGCCGTGTCAACTCCATCATTTAGATATGATTGAATTCAATCAGTGAGAGTTGCATCTCACTTGATCAACACGCAGTTATATCCGAGTTGTGTTGTGTCCATCTCATCTATCCTTGCAGCTTTCCCCACAACCACAACCACAACCATCTATCCATATGCATGCGATTCATCCTAAACATACGACTGAATGCGATGTGACTTGTGTGTGATGGTTGATTGGTTAACTGGTGTGTTGCGAAGCTGATAGTGTTCTATCTGTGGGACAGCCACTCAAGCCAAACGCTCTCTGTGAACATCACCATGAAATACAATCCAATACAATGCATGATGGTCTGTCATATCTACAGCAGTGTTGGCTGCTGCTTCTGCTCAGCAACACACAATAACAGCTAATATGAGCAAGTAGATTGATAGCAGCATCTTGGCAACAACGAATGGAGTGAGGACGAAAGCACAACAAGCAAGTCTTTGTGGATATGATTGTTGTCCAAGCGATCAATCAACAATCGGTTTTTTACATCAATGACAGCAACCGACAGCAGCAGCGGCAGCGATGGCTGGCTGGGTCTCGCCAACAGCGAGGCGCAATCACAGACACAGTCCACATCACAGCAGGCACAGAAAGAGCCTCGTCGTTCATCACCGCCGCCACCACCACCACCTCGTGAAAGCTACCAGACCATCACAATCCCGCCAGTCGATTCCGAAGTGTGGACAAATCCCTACTATCCGCTAGCTGGGAAACCCCAAACGGATGAGGATCACAGACGCATAGCTGCATATGCCCGCGAACAAAGGGATGTCGTCTCAAAAGGTATACAAGCAGCTAGGCAACGTCGTGATGAAATCTCCCGCATCGCCATGTCAAACTGTTCCGACTGGCTGTTGGAGTATCGATGGTGCATGAAGAAAGTCGGCGGATGGGGTAACAAGTCCTGCTATAGACTGGATGAAGCTTATCGCAAGTGCTCGGATATGCAGCGGGTGAGTATATGCGCAAGTCGCCACGCTCGATCACCTCCTTCTCTCTCTATATCATCTTTTGTTGAAGACGTTGATCCATATCTGACGAGATCTGCTCATGGATGGCGGCAGGCAAATCTCGAGAAGCTGGGATTCGCTCGTCCCGGATACATGTCGCCCGAGTACAGACAGTCGCTCATTGACAAGGCTGATGACATGTATCTTGCGGACATGAGGGCAGAGGCCGCAGAGAACAAAACTACAGCATGAATGAAAGGAAGATCGATCTCCGCAATAACACACAACTACTGCGCAGTGATGGGATTGAAGAAGAGAGGTTCATTACTACTTCCAACTGAAATGCTGCTTGGTCTCATTTGCTACTTGAACAAGGATCAGGCAGTCTTGGATGCAGGTGGGTTAGCAATAAGAGCTGCAGCCCGCTCCTTTCCACCGAGGCTGAGAGATGTGTGCAAGTGGAATAGCGATCAGCTGTGAATTCGACTATTTACCAAACAACCAAGCAAGCCACGACAAAGCACAGCCTTACTGGAAGTAATCGTAGTATCTATACGCCTGAGTAAGCTGAGCACCCTCGTTCACAACATGAACAAGCAAAAGGAGATAGTTGCGAGGCTGGACTTCCCAAGCAAAGCGCATGAAGAGAAGCGAGTACACCGACAGAGCTACAATGACAGCATGCATTATTGAATCGATACACAGCCAGCACAGATATAGTCAGTCAGAAAAAGATATCGTGAAGTTTGGGAGGCAGCAATGAGCTCAAGATCATATACCCGAAGTCATGACTGGTGAGATGATTTCAGGCGACTTTCTTGTATCGGCGATTGCAGCCATTGGAAGTCCCCAGTTAGCAACAGGGCCCCAGAAGTGCTGGATATTCAGACGAATGATCAGATACCAACAGTATCAGCATCGTCAGTCCATGATCAGTCCATGATCAGTCCATGATCACAGCAACAGTGGCTGCTGTTGGCCCATATCGACTGCACACAGATGTAATGCAACCAAGTGTGGTGTTGTGTGATACAATGTGATGGCAACAGTTCAACGTGTGCGGACAATCTATGCTCTGCAATAGTCGCTGCAAGAGCATGTACAGAACCACGCTGCACCCCGCCACAGTGTCTACAACCGTCCGTGTTCGAGTCGCAGTTGATGCAGCCAGCATGCTTGGCATGGAGCACTGCAGAGCGGCATAACTCGCCGCAACCGGGTCGAGGGAACTGTCGCCATCAGAACGCCCAACAACACAAGAAAAGCCATCCTCACCGTGCTGCGGGATGGGATGGGCAAGGACGCCGTCAAGCCCCGAGAGTGACAGAGAGACAGTCGTGGCCAGAGACAGGTCGGCCCCAGGAGAGTCACAGCATCTATAGTGTCAGAGCTAGCACATGGCGCTGAGGGGGTAGCTGGAAGAAACCAAGTGCAAACGCAGCAACCTCATAAGGTACGACCGAAACTCCTTGCTGGCAAAATACTGCGCATATGAGCCTGTTGCCTTTGATGCCATCGTTTGATGATCTGGATAGAGAACAGCAGCAGCAATAACAACAACACCAAAAGCGATATACATCGGATCTGGCTCCACTCAACCCCATCAAGATACTGCGAAAGAGGAAAAGAAAGTATTTAATTGAATGAAGGAAGCTGCAGGGAGCAATAGTGTTTTGATTAGTGGTAGGCATCCTGGCTCGACTTCAATGTGCAGGCTCCGTATCTACCAATCAGAGAACACAGTTTAGTGAGAACTTGGTACAGGATCAAGCCAATAGCAAGCTAACAAGCAGATACACTCACAGTTGCTTGGGAAAAGACCCTTTCTCCTGCGACCCTCCTGCGAGCCAAGTCCTTCCCACCATCTGCAGCCACAGATACAGATACAAGAACGCGTTGATCGAGCTTGCTATGTCAGCCTAAATACCAACCAAAGTACAAAGAATACAGAGTCACTGACCCATCCTCATGCGTAGCAATCACAGGAATCAGCTCTCCCTTTCGAACAGAAAGCTCTTCAGGTGCGCTCGAGGTGTAGTCGTACATGGCACGAACTATAAAACCCAGCATCACAAAAAACTATTACACATCAGCTCTTCTCTTTCTCTTGAACATCCCCCCCCCTCAGCAATCTTGTCATATTCAAAATGCGATTGGAAGCGAGGACTTGCCAGTGAACAAAATGCCAACAGTTTCAGGCACATCAAAAGGATTGTAATGGTAGATCTCGTTGGTGATATACGAGCCACCGAGACCGCCAGTTGTACGCGTAGACGATGTCTGACTTCTCTGTTGCTGCTGCTGTTGCTGCTGTTGGACAGCAAGCCCATTGACAGATTCGTGTGCCATACCGAGCTGCTGTGTCTGCATAGTTTGCACTGATGGTGTCCCTGCCTGTTTAAAAAGTGATGGGTACTGCTGTTGCTGGGAAGGTTGGAATGCCGCCTGGTGCTGCATAAGAAAAGGCTGATACGAATCACCGTAAGCAGCTGAAGCGGCAGCAGATGGCTGGCTACTATGCAAACTGGTAACACTGCTTCGATTGTTATGTGTGGCTGCGCTTTCGTTGGTGTTGCTGCCTATGACTGCTGCTGCTGTGGTAGCTGCCATTGCTGTTGAAGTGTTGGTTGGCGCGTATCCGCTGCTTATCAAAGACGTAGGTGGCTGTGTAGTACTCTGAGCACGGCTTGAGGATGCCGACATACTTCCAGTCAATGTGCTGAAGGCTGCATTCAAAATACTTGTTCCGCCACTGCCCATGCCCACAATGCCTCCAGAAGCTGTCGAGGATGTTGATGGACGTCCTTGAAGGTTACTCTGAGAAGCTGGGATCATGGTGCCGTGAGGCGGTGTCATTCCTGCTGATGTTCCTGGCTGAGAGGGTGAAACTTCAGATCCAAATGGAATATACGGGAGTGGCTCTATCATGGTGTCAGTAAGATCCCAAACCACAATACAAACATGGTGTTTTTTTACAATGTCTTACTTGGAATATCGCTACCAGTCGCGTTTCGTTCGAGGAACATTGCCATATCCTTTTCAAAGTCGCACTTTTCGAGGGAAACCCGGATACGCTCACATGACTGCGTTGGTAAAGATACAGGCAAGCAATCCAATACCATCAACACAACGCATTGGACTGTCAGTAAGTAACAAATACTCGATTGGAAACAAAGAGATATGGGCATGCACATCATGAACGTGTCTTACCTCATCCTCAGCAACACACAGCCCACTCAGGAAGTTTGTATAGTTCCAAATGTAGCCTCGGATACATTGGAATCTATCCTCTTCCATTTTTTGATAGTCCTGGAAATAGATGGTAACTGCACGTCAACAAGCTATCTTGTGGATAACAAATGATGATATTATCGAGTTTGATGCCATTTCCTCTGCCAACTCGCTCCTCGGTTTGCTTGCGCAATATACAATCAGACAAGCAATGCATACTCATTCGATGGGCAAGTAGAAGAGAGACTCACAATGCATGCCGTAGTCATATCAGCCTGCCATACTCGATGAATCTCAGCAAGTCGATCCACGCTTGCGCGGTAGTCTGTCTCGCATTGGCGTGCTTGAGTTTGTGTCTTTTCGTATCTGGCACGCAACTACATATCAGTGAGTTTATGAGAGAGAGAACACAGTATTGTTATCACCATTAGTACAATCGACGACGACTGCTGTCTATAAGTGCACTGGAGAGGATGATGGTGAGTAAACGAACCTTATCAGCCTCTTTTGAATTCACACCTTGACGAACAAGTTGAAAGAGACCTGCGTTCTCAGTCATCTTGTCATCATAAAGCTTCTTTTGGCGCTGAACGACAGCTTCCTGAGCATTCTTGTTTGACAAGTGCTTCTCAAGATTCCTTGCATGCTAATAAGCCGAGTCGGACGAAAAACCACACACACACACACACACACACACAAGTACATATGACACCATATGTTATCAGTATAACAAGCCATTGTCATTTACTACTGCCTCGTATACATATATAAACAAGCAAGCAATTCTCAGCTTGAAAGGGACAACTGTGACTTACACTCTTGCGAATCCCACTCTGAGTTGTGATAAACTCTTGCAGAGGCTTTTCCAGCTTGACGCGAAGTTCGTTTGCGAGATCCAAATGAGCGCGAGCACTGCGTTCAAGTTCAGTGCGCACAACATCCAAAGACTCGCGCAGGGTGCTAAATCACACAACACCGGAGGGGGGGGGGGGGAGGATGCAAAAACAAAACCTGTCAGAATAGACATGGTGGAAAGACAAGTCATGCACCCATGCTTATATATTTTTATGCAGCCAGCAAGTTGAACCACGAATAGATTGTAAACAAAGCATGCGCGTTGATAGAATCATGCACGCCGATGAAAGAGCCAAATGCATGACCATGAAAAGCCCAAAGGGCAACACACGAGACGAGCATCGGGTTGTGCCAAGAAGTGTTGCTGTCATATCGCTTACCCAAGCTCGTCTTTTGGGTTGAATGTTTTGGCAAGTTTTGATAGACGCTTGCCATAGTCTTCCTCCATGTTGGCACGTTCTTTGAGCATGGTATGGACCTCTTCGCTTAGGTGCTTGCCTTGCTTCATGCGCGCGAGCAAGACGTCCAGACCTTTGTTTTGCTCGCCCTGTTGAAACCCATGAGAACCAACGTATGTGTTTGTTGAGGAGTTGTTTGTGTTGTATTGTGTTGAGCCAGGAGCGAGAGCTGGCAGTCAGTATATCAGGGTTTATGGGCAAGACTGGGGCGATACAGAAACGCATGCAGTCACAGTATTTGCAACAGGCTGTGTATGGACAGACGAGTGGGCAAGCCAGCGACAAGGCAGCCGCACACGCGCACGCACCCAGAAGCTGTTGACAAACGCAGGCTTGGTCATGTTGTTCATCAGCAATCGGAGGACAAGATGCCAGTATTGTCGGAGTTTTTGCAAAAGCTTGAACAGCCAAAAAGTAGCAACGCACATTTAAAACTCATTGATTCATTAGATATTGCGATACGAGACGCTTAGTACTTGTAGTCCTTGACATACAGGCTCTCGGATGCACCAGAGCCGGCAGCATCGCCATGGTACTTGCCGAGAGCTGCCTCCGAGTTGGCCTTGGCGCGGACGAGGAGTGCCTTCTGGGCAGCAGCAAAGTTCTCCTTCTTGCCGCCCCAGACCTTGAGAACGGTGGCCTGCAGAGCACGGCCGTACGAGAATGTCAGGGCCCATGGGCGAACCTCGGGAACGCGGTTCATCTCGTTGAGGTGCACGGTGGCCTCCTCCTCAGACTGGCCGCCAGACAGGAAGGTGATGCCGGGAACGGCAGCAGGGACAGTGCGGCGCAGCACAGTGACGGTGGCGCGGGCAATGTCGGCGGGAGTGTACTTGATAGGGCAGTCCTGGCCGGGGCAGACCTGCAGTTGAGAGCGACGCAGATTGGCCAGTTGGTCAGCCAGTTGATCGAGGCTCGTGCAGATCATGAGATGGACAGCGGTAGGACACTCACCATGTTGGGCTTGAGGAGAGTGCCCTCGAGGAAGATCTTGTGGTCTGCGAGTGCCTTGTAGACGGCAGCGAGCACAGTCTGGGTCGATTCGACGGCAGTCTCCAGGTCGTGGTCGCCATCCATAAGAATCTCGGGCTCGACAATAGGGCAGAGGCCGTTTTGCTGGAAACAGCAACAGCAATCCAGCGTGTCAGCACACAAATCACGGCTCAGCAGAAGCATTGACGGAGCTGTAGCGAGGCTGGTTACCTGGCAGATCGATGCATAGCGAGCAAGAACGTTGGCGTTCTCGATGATGGCGAGCTGGCTGGGCAGGCCCTTGCCAATCTTGAGGACGCTGCGCCACTTGGCGAAGCGAGCGCCAGCAGCATAGTACTTCTGGCAGCGCTCAGCAAGGCCATCGAGACCAGTGGTGGTGGTCTCATCGTTGGTGCCAGAAAGAACAACGGTTCCCTATTCGAGCAGCCGCTGCTGGTCAGATGTGTGTGCAAGGAAACGGCGGCATGTGGTCGAGGGAGGATAATGGGTAAAAAGGGAGGGAAAGCGGCCGACTGACCTTGTCGACCTTGATGCCAACAATGATACCATTCTCCCTCAGAACCTCGGCAAAGGGCTTGCCGTCGGCAGTCTTCTGGAAGAGAGTCTCCTCGAACAGGATGGCACCGCCGAGGTAGTTGCCGAGCTCTATTGAGGGACAGAACGGCAGAGACAGCACAAGTGCGGGTGCAGGTTGGTCAGAGATCACACATTCACAGGTCCCGGGAATTCCATTGCGCCGCATTCGTATTTGCAGCAATCAGCAATAAGCGAGCGAGAGAGCAGGCAAGCAAGCAGGCGAGTTGTTGGGGTGTGCAGCCAAAAAGACAGACAGGCGGCAGTGCAGTGGGATGATTCAAGAGGCAGAAAGGGAGTACAGCAAGCTTACCAGCACCGGCAGTGAAGAGAAGCTCGCGGTACTCGCGGCGGTTCTCCTCAACGTTCTCGACCTTGATGGGAGCGAAGCGCTTGCCTGTGAAGCAATATGGGCAAGCACACGGACCAGACAGGACAAGAGGAGGGGAGAGCAGTGGATGCACCGCCATGACAAAGCAGGAGCAGTAATAAGAGTGGGGGTGGTAGTGGTAGTAGTGGCATAGGCATCAGCAAGACAGACAGACAGACAGACAGTGGCCAGTTGTCAGCACGGAGCAGGACATTCAAGAGATTGCAGCAGATGTGCCCAGATTGATCGCCAGTGCCCGTTGCTTGGAGTGGCGGCGGCGTCCAAGCATCCGGCAGCATCCCGCAGCCAGCACAGGGGATGGAGAGCAGAGGCAGAAATGGAAGCAGAGATGACGCACCAATGGTGCCAGTGGACTCATCGGCAGCAAGAATGCCCTTGCCGGGTGCAACGATGGCACGAGCAGTGGCGGCGAGCTCCTCGCGGAAATGGACGGGGGCGGCGTACGAGAGAACCATTTCGAAATTCGTTGGTTTTTTGGTGGGATGAACCTCACGATATTGGACAAGTTTCATATCAAAACGCCATCGCCGCCTCATCAGTTTCCCATCATCGCACAAGCAGATGAGCCCAAGATAAAGATGGTCCTGGACCTATCCTTACCCAGCGATCATATGCATTCATACTTGTCTCTGCCATGCGATCGTTTTATTGCTTGTGTATCTGCAACCAATCCATCTTGAATACACTCGATCCCATCTCCATTGGCAACAATCGACTGGTATGCTGTGTTCATGTTCCTTGATGCATTGATGTCTCTCAATCCCACAGCATATGGCCATCTTGGACAGCAACGCACAAAGTGTGGTTTCTTGATATCAACATACTCGGCATTTGAGTGTCGTTTGGGGCATCCATGCACCATGAGCACACCTGCGATGTGTTGAACTCATTGGAT